>PVJI01012413.1:21353-51668 GCA_004026765.1 Micronycteris hirsuta | reverse complement strand
TTTTTAGCTTTTAGAAATATAAAATTTTCCCACAATTAAATATTTTTTCTTGCAGTTTCTCCTAGTGTTTTTGTTTTTTTGAGCATGAAATACTCAATATTCATTTTCTTTTTTATGTTTTTTTAAGAATTTTACATTCTTGGTTTCATTTTTGGAATTTATTTTGGTGTTTGGAGTGACATGAAGATCCAAAAAAAAATTGGCAAACTTGGAGAATGGCTACTTTAACATAGCAAAATTCAACTGGAATAAACATATGGTTTTTATTTGTCTGGAAGAAGTCATTTAAATTTGACCTTGGTGAAAAGGGATCAACATATGTGTTGGGAATGCCTGAAGGAATGATGCAACTTTTGGCATCATTAGGAAACATATAATGTCTGTATTAAGAAAGACGACAGTCCTGCTTTTGGATTCAGTTTGGGATACTACACATTAGGGATGTGTAGGATCTGGATTTCATTCAGAAGGGAGTAACTGCGAGAGATTAGAACTCAGCCTACAGGGAGGATTCTTCAGGTGTAATCTAAACAAGAGATACTGTTTTAAAATACAAAGAATGAGAGGAAGGGGGGTAGGGGAAAACTAGAACTGATGCCTGTGGAGTACACTTGACAGGGGGTGAATAATCAGTAGTAGAACAATAGGACCCCCGAGACAAGCTTTTTATGTTTTTCTTTTTTCAAACTCTTACCTGAATACGTGCCCGTTGTGAACGCCACAGTTTAAGAGCTGTGGGAAGTTTAGGGGCTGAGAGCCATGAAGATTAAAGATCTGGGAGATGGAATACATTAGGATAAAAGCCAAAGAAATGGCTATTATTTGGTGTGGAAAGAGAATGGCCAGAGGAAACTTAATTATGAAGTGTATAAAAAACATCCTTCTAGAAAGAACAGTTTCTATCTGCACTGTCACTTCACCTCAATTTGAGTTCCTTAGCAAAAGGGTTTATTGTCTCACTGCTTCCCCCTCCTATGACAGACACACCCAGGCACCCACTCCCCCTCATGAGTCTCACTGAATAAACTAAAATATGGACCACTTACCGTGAATGAACTATTCTGCACTTGGGCAGTTTATCTTTCTTCTCTGCAATAAACTGTTATTTACCTCTTCTATAGAGCTTTCCTAGACAATGCTTAGTTACTAGCTGAATCATTTTTCTCTAACACTCCCCTCATAAATCTCATACATGGATCTCTCCATATTCATCTGATGTATTTCTTAGATTACTTACATTTTATATATTATATGTAGTATATACAATAATGATGTGTACATGAACATCATATTTGTGCTAATGTCATTTGTATAGTTAATTAAATTATTTAAAAAATTGTTTGGTTGCATAGTTAGCATTCATGATTTTAAAGGCAAATTCATGCCTATATTGTATCTTCTTTTGATTATGACTATTTTCAGAGCCTTCAGTATTAGTGAACAGTTGGACTCAGTAAATACAGGGGTGAGTGGGCAAAATAGGTTGACAGTTGTGAATACATAAAACAGAATTTATTGTTGTATTATTTATTCATATTACAACTGTCAGCCTACTTTTGCCCACCTTTATTTCTATATTTGTTTGCTTATTTATTCATCCTTTCATTCATCTGATCATATACACGATATTTATTGTGTATTTACTCTGTTCCTGCCACTCTTCCAGGCTAAGGAAATATAGCAGTGAACAAAATAGACAGAAACTCCTGCTGTATTGAAGGTCACATTCTATCAGGGAGAGGCAGTTAATCAACCCACAATAATAATTTAAAAATGAGTAAATAAAATCAGATGATGGTAAGTATTATTGAAAAATATTGCAGAACAGCAGGAGAGGATATGGGGTTAGCTATTGGTCACCTCCCTTTGAATATAAAGCATAATTACTAGAGATTTAGGTTGGGAGTAAAGTAAGCCAGGCAGTGAAGGAGAAATACCATATGATCTCACCTATAAGTGGAACCTAATCAACAAAACAAACAAGCAAGCAAAATATAAGAGGCATTGAAATTAAGAACAAACTGACAGTAACCAGGGGGAAGGTGGATGGAGATAATTGGGGAAAAAGTGGGAAGGGTCATCAAGGAACATGTATAATGGACATATGGACAAAGCCAAAGGGGGGGCAGGATTGAGGGTGGGAGGTGGGATGGCTGGGGTGGGGGAAGTGGTGGTGGGGGAAATGGAGACAACTGTACTATGAATGGATACTAAAATCATAAGGAAAGACATGGATGGAAAAATTTACAATATAAGAACCTAGCCATGACCCATCATTCAAGAGGATTTTTAAACTTATTGGAGTGACATTGGTTAATAAAATTATATAGGTTTCAAGTGTAAAAAAAAAGATTCCATGTAAGAAAAAGGAAAAAAAGTGGTATCAGTTTCTTTAAAAAGTGGTGCATTCTCATTTTGGAATAAGCTTAGTATAACTTTAAGTGTAAACTTACTTGGAAAATGAGGTAATTTACCTAAACTTAATTAAATTCTTTGAATCTAAGAACCAGAGTCGAACTGCAGAGACTATTTGCCAAAGGTAGACAGTGTTTTTTGTTTGTTTTTTCATGTGCTGAGTTCAAGGCTAATTATTAATGAAGAGCAGATGATGTTGCTTTGTATTTATCACCCATCCACCTTTATCTAAGGGGGAAGGATTAGATTTAGATTAATTTCCATTTGTAGTAAATGTAGTTTGCTTTAATTTTAAGTGGCAATTCTGTTTTTTGCCCCACAGAAGCATATAGTTTCTTATTATCAAATATAAATCATAAATCTTAGCCCATAAAAATATTGTTAAAAATTTGCACTGCTTCCTATTTTGCAATCAATAAACTATATTTTCCTCCAGAGTCTCTCCCTCAGTCAGTGGTATCATCAGCCATCCTGCTGCACAAGCCAGAATCCTCAGCATCGTTCCACAACTCCAAATTCCTCACCTCCTGTAACCCATCCTCAGATTAGACTAGATACACCTAGAATGGACTCAGATTCTACCTACCATGATCTCTTCCCTGCAGAAACCTCCCGTATGGTCTTCATGCTTTTTCTTGCCCCATTTAATCTGTCCTCCAGAGTGTAGCAAGTGAGCTCTTTAAAGCTCAAGTCCAATTATGTGTAGTGGCCCTAGTGTAGTGGCTTGGATAAAGATCGGAGTCCTTCATAAGACCCACAAGCTGTATGTGTAACTTCCAGTGTGTTGTTCCAGTGTTGTGTGCAGCATACACACATACATCACTTCTTTCATCTCTAGGGCTATGGCTCATCCTCTCATACTGCATGGCATATTGAAGGCCTTCCTGTTATGAAGGGGGACCCAAAAAACCCAGAATTATCTTCTAGAGGGCGAGCCCCTTGTAGTACAGGCTCCCCCCACTGTACAGTATGTCAGTGTGCCAGCTGGTGTTGTGAGAGACTGTGTGCTATAGGCTTCAGTGAATATTTTTTGAAGACTCAGTGCCTTTGTCCATTTCACGATGGGTGATTTATGAGTGCATCTGTCTGCACCATGCTGAATGTCCAGCATTTTTTGATCAAAAACGGCATGGCTCCCATGTCCCACCCTCCCTATTCACCCAATCTCACGCCAAATACTTTTTTTTTTTGTTTTCCTGGATGAAAAAAGTCCTCAAGGGAAATGTTTTGCCCATGTGGAAGAGGTGAAATAAAAAATGGAAGAAGCACTAAAAGGCATCAAAATCCACGAGTTCTAAAACTGTTTTGAGCAATGGAAAAAACATCTCCATAGGTGTATTGCATCAAATGAGGAGTACTTGGAAGGTCACCGAAGTTTAAACATGTAAGAATAAATACACACTTTTATCTAAATTCCATTTTGGAGGTTACCCCCTTGTACGTGTAGTGTTTCCTTCAGTGTTCCTTTGCACTTGTGTCTTCAGAAAGCTTCCCTTGCCTGCCTGTTCTTCACCTTCCACAGCATCAGTTCTTTCTTAGAACTTAACTCAGTGTAATTTTATACATCAATGTGCTCTGTTAGTCAAGTAATCTGAACAGTCAGTTAAATCATTGAAACTACTTGGGTTAGATGGCAAACTAATTTCTGTATTAGTTATATATATTGAAAGACAGATTCATGAATATTCTTGAAATTTTGTTGTATAGTGCTATAAAGTCTGCCAATGACTAGAAGAATCCATAGTGGATATTAAAAATATAGACTTGATTTTGGTTACCTAGTTACCCTGCCTGTGTACCTAAGAATATCTGGTGGAATTTTGGAAAACTTTGAAGAAAATTATATAATAGAATAAACTTTAAATCACTTTCATACACTTAAAAAGAATAAAAGTGATATCTCAAATAATTTCTTTGGATTTTATTCTTATTTTTAAGTTCAGAGTATTTAAAAGAAACCACTTACTCTGTCCTTCTCACTGCTTAAAAAAATCTATATATTTATACTGGCAGACTATTTTATAGTTTGATTATGATTGGGCTCTGAAGACATTGTGACCCTTGCACATTTGATGATTTTATTACCAATTCCATTTTAAAACTATATATCTTTCCTGGAGCATTGCAGCTATGAATCATGGAAGAAAAGTAAATTGACTCTGTATATTTCAACCCTACAATCTGGCAGTGAGAATATTTTTTTCCTATAAAATGACTCATTTACAAAGAAAAATTTTTGAACATAGGAAAATGTTAAATACTTTCAGAAGTTTTGCAGATGGAGAGGTGTGGATATTTGGACCTGCTAATAATTGCAATTGAGTAAAATTAGTGTTGACAAGTATTAAACAGTCAAAGATCATGTGAAAGTTATAATTATGCAAAAAAAACCCCACAGAAACTTGTATATTTAGAAGAATAAAAACTCAGAAAGCTATAAGAAAAGCTTATCATTTTTCTTGTTTTAGTGAGCCCAGCTATGAGTCAACCAACATTTTATTTCTTGCTCCTCTTGGAAATTTTTCTGTTGTAATATTCCTCCCTGTTAACCTTTATTTTCCTGGTTTTAAGTCCAAAATTTGTTTTTCTGAATTTCACCCAATTTCTTCTGGTAATTTGCCATGGGATTCCCCACCTTGGATATGGTTTTTGTGTTTTTATTTTATTATAAATCATGCTTTCTCTAGCTTCTACAATAATCTTTAAATTTCTTTGTACAACTAAGTTTTCAATACCTCATCTCATTGTAAGGTAAAAAACAGTAATAGCTTGGTTCTAGTATTGTGGGAAGCATTTATTATTCCTGTATTACAGTTCTTCAAAATCAAAACCAACAGAGCCATTGTGAAGAACACTGAAGCCTTGGCCCTGGACGGGTCGCTCAGTTGGTTGAAGTGTCGTCCTGATACACCAAGGTTGTGGGTTCAGCCTCCAGTCAGGGCACATGCGGGAAACAACCAAGGAATGCCTCAGTAGGTGAAACAACAAAGCTCTCTCCTCCTCTCTTTGAAATCCATAAAAAAACATACACCGAAGCCTTGTTCACATGTTCAGGGTTAGATTTGTATGAATGTTGAAAAGTGGTTCAATAATGATGATGACGACTGGACCTGTTGTTCTTCATGCATTAAAGGTAGCTGTTAAGGCTACGGAATAACGTTCTGCAGAAATGTTCTAATAGTTTTGTACAGTAGTCATTGGTCTGAAGAAAAGAAAGAAACTTACATTTATTGAGATCCTAACATCTGCCAGGCATTTTTTACCTGTGACACCATTTGTTTCTTTGCTGAAGTAAAGTGGATATTATCATGGTAAAAAAAAAAAAAAAGAGGTTTGTCTAGGCAAAGTGACCTAACCAATATCCCATAGAAAGGGAGCAGCAAAAATTTAGCTGAAGGTCTTTTTCAATTTCCAAATTCATTGTCTTTCCACTTCATTGTGTTGTATCAGGATTTGGGGATTCTGAGTGCTCCTCTGAGGAGCACTCAAAATCCTAACCAATGTAACAGTAGTCTGGTTCAATGGATTTCTTTGATTCTGATTACTCATTATAGGATCGTAAGATCTGACCTAATATGAAGTGTTTTCATTTTCTTTTTAATTACTTTATTCTTCAATTACAGTTGTCTGCATTTTCTCCTCTCCCCTCCCCCACACCCCATCCAAACCCACCACCCTCCATTGCTTCCACCCTTCCCCTTTGTTTTGTGCATGTATCCTTTATAGTAGTTCCTGAAAACCCTTCTCCCCACAATCCCCTCCACCTCTCCTCTGGCTATTGTTAGATTGTTCTTAATTTCATTGTCTCTAGTTGTATTTTGCTTCCTTTTTTTCTTTTGTTGATTATGTTCCAGTTAAAGGTGAGATCATATGGTATTTGTCCCTCACCACCTGGCTTGTTTCACTTAGCATAATGCTCTCCAGTTCCATCCATGCTGTCACAAAGGGTATAAGCTCCTTCTTTCTCTCTGCTGCATAGAATTCCATTGTGTAAATGTACCATAGTTTCTTGATCCATTCATTTGCTGATGGGCACTTAGGTTGCTTCCAGCACTTGGCTATTGTAAATTGTGCTGCTATGAACATTGGAGTGCATAGGTTCTTTTGGATTGGTGTTTCAGGGCTCTTAGGGTATAATCCCAGCAGTGGAATTGCTGGGTCAAAAGGCAGTTCCATTTTTAGTTTTCTGAGGAAATTCCATACTGTTTCCCAGAGTGGCTTCACCAGTCTGCATTCCCACCAACAGTGCAGTAGGGTTCCCTTTTCTCCACATCCTCTCCAACACTTGTTTGTTGATTTGTTTATGATGGCCATTCTGACTGCTGTGAGGTGGTATCTCATTATAGTTTTAATTTGCATCTCTCTGATGGCTAGTGATGCTGAGCATTTTTTCATATGTCTCTGGGCCCTCTGTATGTCCTCCTTGGAGAAGTGTCTGTTCAAGTCTTTTGCCCATTTTTTAATTGGGTATTTTGTCTTCCTGGAGTGGAGTCATATGAGTTCTTTATATATTTTGGAGATCGAACCCTTGTCTGAGGTATCACTGGCAAATATGTTTTTCCATACAGTTCGTTCTCTTTTTATTTTAGTACTGTTTTCTGATTGAGGGTGCATCTACTGGCTCTGTCAACTGACTATCTACGTAACTCAGGGCAAGCCACTTAACCTCTGTGCTGCGGTGCCCTCATTGTAAAGTGAGGATAAGGTAGAACCTACACTGAAGGGTGGTTGTGAAGATTAAGTGAATTAATTAATCTGGAACATAAAAAGTATATAAATCATTGCCATTATTATTTCTCTAATTAAAAGAGCCTATTTATTGTGAATCATGTCAGACTCTCCAGAGAGTGTATGCACTGTTTCAAGGAACTGAAAGGACATCCTAGGTGGTAGCATTTATCAGTAACCCAGCTCTGTTTTTTTTTTTCTGTTCTAACAGGGATAGAACTGAAATTCAACTCCTGGCCTATCTGATTCCAAAGTGGTGGGGGGAGGAGAATCAGTGATAACTACAGTGGTACAGATATAAAGCTGAGCAAATTCTGTACAGATTGACTTTTTTCTGACTAATATTGAATATGTGAATCACAAGGTATTACTAAAAGTTTCAATTTGCTAATGGAAAGAGCATAAACATAACATGGTTCCTTGGGGAAAGAGATATTTCACTCTTCTGTGCCATGTGGATGACTTGAAGGTAATTTCTTCCAGTGTTCAATTAACAGAAAATGTGCCAAATGCTATGTTCAATGCTGGAGGTATAAAAATGAATTCATCTTGGTTCCTCATCTCAAGGGGGCACATAATCCAGTGACACAGAGACAGTGCCAACCCAGAGAGCATATGGCAGTTTTGAAAGTCACTGATTGTTTTGTATGGATCAAGGAAAGGCTGGTTATGAAACTCATTCACTTGCGGAGTAAAATGTTTAAGGACTGGGCAAAGGGACTCAAGAGGAAAATTTGAGTTGGAGAAATCCTGACTGAAGCGTAATGATACGGTCTGTGAATACTGAATGGGGTATAAAGGAAAGGATGGTGGTTGGTAATTGAAGTTATATACCTTCATCATTCTGGGAGCAAGGGAGAGCATTTTGCAAAATAAGAAATGCAAGTGCATGTGAAATGAGAAAAACTATAATCTGTAACTGATCTTTTGAGACAGCTACTATACTATTATTGTTATTGTTATTATTAGGGCTAGCAAAGAGCAGCAAAAGAAATATTTGAAAATAGGACTGGAAAAGCATGGAATTATGACGTCTCTAAAACTGCAGCTAAATGGGTACTGACATGTGATTGGGTAAATACAAAGACCACTGAGTAGCCACTTGGAAATGAAACTTTTGGATTTAAGAATGACAATGTAATTGAAGCATTAATGAGATGTGTTAATACTATCGACAAACAAAAGGTGATACCCAAACAGTAAGATCTGAGAAAGATGGAATCTGAATCTAAATAAACACAGTAAATGTGTTTGTTTGCAGGTTTCAGGCAGTCCAAGTCAACCTGACATTGACCCTGAGAAACCTAGATAAATGTTCAGGGCCTTCAAGTGTGTTTTTGAATTCAGTTGCCATGTGCTGAGTAACAAATGAATAGTTTCCTCCAGTCTGAAAAAGATGCGCTGTTTTATCAGGGGTCCAATTTCTGGAGGGGTGTGTAAGAAGTGGAAGAGATCAAAGTGACCATGGCCTCAGCAGACAGCCCATCCTTGGGAGGTGGAGGGACACGTCACGGCCATGTCCTTGGGGTTAACATCGGTAGCTTTCTGAAATGAGCAATCCAGAGGCTGTTATAGACTTACTCTGAAGGGTAACCTTCATCAGGGTTTAATTTATTCTAGGGATTAACATGGGTGGTCATTAATCAGGAGTTTAAAATTGTATTATATTTGTTAATCCTGCAGTTTTAGGTGTTTTTCTCATGAATATGTTGAATATGTTCTAATGTTCAGTACATTTCTTAAGGAGCTGTGAACATTGGTTTTATATTTTGATCCCAGAGCCATCCTTTAACTTGAAGCATTTCTGGATGTTTTTATTAATTTAGAGATATTTAAGACCTTTTTTTCCCTAAAGGCTGAAGGGTATGAATTTCTTATTAAGCATTTGATAATTTGTTATTTTGCTTTCTTAAACTAAGTGAAGTCTTATGGGTAAGAAACGTGAAACAGGAGTGAATCCTGAAGTGCAGGGCTGCTGTCTGTGAGTGTGATGGCATACTAACTGTTTCTTCTTTGCTTTTCTTTAGGGATATCAGGGGATCCCAGGATCACCAGGTATTCCAGGATCCCCAGGAATACAAGTATGTGATCTGTTTATGCACATTTTAGAAACAGCATTTCTAGGGAACCAAAAACCCATAATTAACAGAATTTTGTTTTGTGGCTAATTTAGGGAGCACGAGGACTACCAGGTTACAAAGGAGAACAAGGGCGAGATGGTGAAAAGGTAAACACACACACACACACACACACACACACACACACACACACGTGTCCACTTGTTCCAGTCACTCAAAGACAAGGATGTTACCTGTGATGACTCCCATTCAATAGTGTTCACCTTGGTGAATTCCAAGATTTGAGGGCTCAGAAATTTGTCAGTGGCCATTGTCTAATAAAAGTGTTATTTTTAGATGAAAGTGGTTATTGCTTGATGACCACTGTCAAATGGCATTGGTATTGGCATTGTCCCAGTGCCATGTTCTCTCCTGTGGTTAAGCTTGGGGAGTTCGTGGGGGAGCGGCACTCTTAGAAGGGAGAGAATTTTGTGAGTGACATGTGTCCCCTGTCAGCCACAGATAGCCCAATATCCAGGTGTCCGTAATAGATTCCTATCTGACAGATGGCCTATTGGCTTAGCTTTACTGAACTTCTCCCCAGAGCTTCAGTGGGTACAAATAACATTTCAAGTGCTGACTTTCCTACTTTTTTATAACTTTGAAATTTGCCAATCTTCCTACTGAAGTACATCTTCTTTAAATATGTTTAATAAGTTAGTTCCTCCCCATGGATCCAATCAATGCGTATTGGTCCTGGTAGCTGGTCCACATCTAAGATGCCCATTTTTATGTGCTCAGATCCCCATGTTGATTTGTTAGCTTAATTCCTAAAGCACAATCTTATTTCTAAGTATGTTTCTTTGCTCCTGGTAAAAACCTGCACTAATTTTCAACCTACAATCCTTGCAAATTATTCTCTTTTTAAAATAATGTGTATAGCACCTGCATGTGAGGAATACTGATGTAGACTATACACATTTTATGTTTAAAAATATTAAAGCCATTAGTGACATAGGAAGGAGAAGTAGTTAGAATTGGCTTAGCAGAGTTGCCACTTTTTTATGGCTTTCTCAAAAAGAGAAAGTAGTCCGCCTGTGCAGCTTTCTGAAAGCACCGCAGCACAAATGGTGGTGTGTGGGGGAAAGGGGGTGAGAGGCATGAAGCAGCCACAGGTTACAGGCTGAGCCCTGAATTCAGCCTACTTACACACCCAGTCAGTAGCCCAAAGAATGACCCATCTCAAAGCAACCAGACAGCCTCCTTTAGTTCCTATGCCACTTCTCTTTCCCATCACAGTAAGAGCATGCCTTTACTCACTCTGCACTTTCTCACTTCCCTTTATCTCTTTAACCCACGCCAGTAGGGTTTCTATCCCAACCTTCTGCTACGTATTGAGATCACGAATGTCTACCATCTTCAAAATTCAGCAGTCATTGTTTTCCAGTAATCTCTGCTGTCTCGTTTGATGTCTCAGCAGCATTTGACACAATTGACTATTTCCTTCTTTTTGGAATGATTTCTTCTCTTGGTTCTGAGATATCGCATATTACTATATTTTCTCTTGCTTAATTGATTACTTTTCACAGTTTAGGTATTCTCTTCTTCTTCCCATTCTCTAAATGTGGGTGTGTTCAGTCCTGTGCCCTTCCTCTCCTTCCTTAGTAGAATCTATTATTTTAATATTATTAAATATAAACTTATAGGAATATCAATAATGTAGAAAATATATAAACATATTGGTGATGAGGATAGTAATGATTAATATGTTGATATAATTAATGTTATAATTAATATAAATAATAAAAATATTAAATGAATAAATATACATACATATACACATGCTATTTTCTTATAAAATATTTTGCTTTATCTGAATCTGAAGACTCCATGGAATTGTTGTTATACCAGGGATTTTCTGAAAAAAATGTTTTCTACTATTTATGAAAAGGGTGGTACCATATTTTTCTTCTTTCCTACATCCTTTCCTCAGATGCTCTTTTTCCAAAGCGGCACTAGCTGTGCCCTCCCTAAATATTCTCACAGGTCAGGGTCGAGGGTCCCTGCACCACATATGGTGCTGTCCTGTATGGGATTTCAGTACTTCTCGGGATATTTTTGCGAAGTCTGGATTGTTTCTTAATCTTTCAACCTCTTTGATTTTAAGGCTCTGTAATGGATTCAGCATCTCAGTTTATTATGAAGAACTGATGATTCCATGTCCTGCCTCATTTATTGGCTGCTATGCCTCTTTCTGTCCTGTTTTATTTATCTCTACCGGCATCATTGAGAAACTTATAACTTCTATTGAATTTTTGTGGAGTGCTTCATACTTTCTTGGTTCTAAACTTGACTGCTCACCTTCACTTTGGGTATACTCTGTTTTGTGGTCAATGATAAGCCGTGGCAGTGACCCGGTGGTAGGAGTCTGGGCATCTACTTTTCCCTAGGCCTGAGTAGTCCAGTGGTGATCCCCAGATTCCAGGGTAATGCCCAGCCTTGTGTTAGAGAGAGAGGGAGCATTTTGGAGAGTTCCAAATAAGTCACTATTGCCTGAGCCTGAGTAAGACTTAGCATTTGTTTTTAACTTAGAGGAGAAATAAGCAACTAAAATGTGTAAGGCTTGTGACATATGTATCGGGTGCTTGAAGGCTTTTGCTGCTGTGTACGTTTTTCTGTTTTATTTTAGACATATTTTGCAACAGTATTATACATATTATTATCATTTGAAATCCTCACGAAAGGCATACGTGGTTAGTCGAATAAGTCATGCTATGCCTATTTTTACATTAATTATTAAGTGAGCCATTCCTCTTCTACAGTTTGGAAAACTGAGGAGTGAAAAACTTAAATCATTTGTCTGAAGTTACTCAAGCATCGGGGAGGTGAGATGAAATGTCTGGATCTCAATGTGGCTTTCTTTTCTCTATATTTTTCCGCTTTGTCCAGAGTAGTTTGCAGCAGTGAGATTTGTTCTACTTTGCCATTGTTGCCTACATTGTGAGAAGAATTCCTGAATGCCTACCAAGTGGATAGTGAGAGGAGGAGGGGGCTGGATGAGTGAGTTTAGGTTGCCGTGATTGTGCCATGAATAGGATTAATGGTCTACATCTCTCTTAAGGGAGGTGCGATAGCTCACTCTAGATCATAGGTCACCAAACTTTAAATTGCAAATTCTTTGCAGTAAAAGACTTTTGGGGATGTGGTCCCATATATATGCATAATTATTTGCCTATGCTACTGTACAAAGCATATATTCTTTGAAAACAAATACACATATTGAAAAACTTAAAAGAATGAGGTTTTTAAATATGAATTTTCATATTCTTTTATTGCTGATATAAGTATTCTGGACCTGATTCTAAAACCTATGATTCTAGATCAACTTATGAGATGGATAGCCTCTTCAAAGGTATATGCATCAGTCACAAAAGCTTTGGAGGCATGCTATAGCAAATGGAACCATCTTCCTGTAAATCTTAGATTCTCTTTGATTCTAATCTCTTATAAACATGGGTGCGACCAATAGTGACTCCTCAGAATACTTGTTTTTTTTTAACTGTTATTCTATTACAGTTGTTCTAGTTTTTCCCCCTTTGCCCTCCTCTGCCTAGCCCACCCGCTACTCCCACCGTCAATCCCTGCACCATTGTCCAAGGGTCATTCATACATGTTGTTTGACTACCTTGCCCCTTCTTTCCACCATTATCCCCCTCTCCCCTCTCCTCTGGCCACTGTAAGTCTGTTCCTTGTTTCCATGCCTCTGGTTCTATTTTGCTCATTAGTTTATTTTGTTAATTACATTCTTCTTATAAGTGAGAACATATGGTATTTGTCTTTCAACAACTGGCTTATTTTGCTTAGTATAATATTTTCCAATTCCATCCATGCTGTCACAAAAGGTAGGAGCTCCTTCTTTCTTTATGCTGCATAGTGTTCCATTGTGTAAATATACCACAGTTTTTTGATCCACTCATTTACTGATGGACACTTAGGCTGTTTCCAGCACTTGGCTATGGTAATTAGAGCTGTTATGAGCATAAGGGTGCACAAGTTCTTTTGAATTGGTGTTTTAGGATAGTTCGGCTATATTCCCAGCATTGGAATCTCTGGGTCAAAAGGCAGTTACATTTTTAGTTTTTTGAGGAAATTCTATCCTGTTTTCCATAGTGGCTGCACCAGCCTGCATTCCCACCAACAATGCACTAGGGTTCCCTTTTCTCCATATCCTTACCAGCACTTGTTGTTCGCTGATTTATCAATGATGGCCACTCTGACAGGTGTGAAGTGCTATCTCATTGTGGTTTTAATTTGCATCTCTTTGACGGCTAGTGATGTTGAGCATCCTTTCATATGTCTATGGGCCCTCTGTATGTCCTCCCGGGAGAAGTGTCTGTTCAGAACCTTTGCCCATTTTTTAATTGGATTGTTTGTCTTCCTGGTGTTGAGTCCTATGAGTTCTTTATATGTTTTTGAGATTAAATCTTTGTCTGGTGTATCATTGGCAAATATGTTCTCCCATACAGTCAGTTCCCTTTTCATTTTGATGGTGGTTTCTTTAGCTGTGCAGAAGCTTTTTAATTTGATGTAGTCTCATTTGTGTATTTTTTCCTTTGTTTCCCTTGCCCTAGGACTTATATCAGCAGAAATATTGCCACATGAGATATCTGAGATTTTCCTGCCTATGTTCTTTTCAGGGACTTTATGGTATCATGACTTATATTTAAGTCTTTTATCCACTTTGAGTTTATTCTGGTGTATGGTGTGAATTGGTGGTCTAGTTTCTTTTTCTTTCTTTTTTTTTTTTTTTGTATATACCAGTCCAGTTCTCCCAACGCCAATTATTGAAGATACCATTTTTACTCAATTGTATGCTCATGCCTTTCTTGTCAGATATTGATTAACCATAGAGACACGTGTTTATTTTTGGGCTCTCTATTCTGTTCCATCGATCTGTGTGTCTGTTATTATGCCAGTACCAGGCTGTTTTGATTATTGTGGCCTTGTAGTATAGTTTTATATTGGTTATTGTGAGCCTTCCTACCTTATTCTCCTTTATCAAGATTGATGAGGCTATTTGGGGTCTTTTTGATTCCATAAGAATTTTTGAAATATTTGTTCTAAATCAGTAAAATATACCATTGGTATTTTAATAGGGATTGTATTGAATCTATAGATTGCTTTGGGCAGTATAGATATTTTAATGATGTTCATTCTTCCAATCCATGAACATGTTATATGCTTCTATTTGTTTGTATCTTCCTCAATTACTTCCTTTAGTATTCTATAGTTTTCTGAGTACAGGTCTTTTACCTTCTTGGTTAAATTTATTCCTAGGTATTTTATCTTTCTTGTTGCTATAGTAAATGGGAATTTTTCCTAATTTCTCTTTCTGAGATTCATTGTTGGTATGCAAAGATGCCATCGATTTATGAATATTGACTTGTATCCTGCTACTTTGCCAAATTCACTTATTTGGTTGAATAGTTTTTTAGTGGAGACTATAGGGTTTTCTATGTACACTACCATGTCATCTGCAAATAATGACAGTTTCACTTCCTCCTTTCCAATTTGGGTGGCTTTTCTTGTCTACCCTCTGTGACTAGAACTTCTAATACTATGTTGAATAAGAGTGATGAAAGCAGACACACTTGTCTTGTTCCTGATCATAAGGGAAAGCTTTTAGTTTTTGCCCATTGAGTGTGATGTTGGCTGTAGGTTTCTTGTATATGGACTTTATTATGTTGAGGTGTGCTTTTGCTGAGTGTTTTTGTCATCAGTGGGTGCTGGATTTTATCAAATGCTTTTCGGCATCTGTTGATATGATCATGTGGTTTTCGTCTTTCAGTTTGTTTATGTGATGTATTACATCGATTGATTTGCAAATATTGTACCATCCTTGCATATCTGGAATAAATCACATTTGATCATGCTGTGTGATCTTTTTAATGTACTGCTGGATCCAGATTGCCAATATTTTGTTGAAGATTTTAGCATATGTGTTCATCAGAGATATTGGCCTATAATTTTCTTTCTTTCTTGTCTTTACCTGATTTTGGATTTAGGGTAATACTGGCCTCATAAAAAGAGTTTGTGAGTCTTCCCTTTTCTTAAATTTTCCAGAATAGTTTGAGAAGTATAGGAGTTAGTTCTTTGAATGTTTCATGAAATTTGCCTGTGTTTTTTTGTCCAGGTCTTTTGTGTGCTGTGAGGTTTTTTATTACTGCTTCAGTTTCACTGGCATATGTGCACCTCCCCCTGCCATGTCTCCACACAAGGGTAGAGTAGTGTTTCATGTGCTGAGCTTGCTTGTTTACCATTGCCTCGGCCAACCTCCTCTTATGCCCCCCACCCCACTCCTCTCTAGTGATCTGATCAGATCTCTGTATCAGACTGCTGTGAACCTACCTCTTTAGTGGGCAAGATACCCTGGCTGTTGAATCATCAGTAAGTCACTAAGGCTTCTGGATGACAATGAAGGGTCAAACAAACACATTAACTTTATCCTCTATCCTAAACTCTTATTAAAGCATCAGTGAAGGGAATGATAACAATTTTATAATAATAAAACTTAAGGTTGACAAGAGAACTCAAGAGTTAAAGATTTTAGTTAGTTATAGTTGATAGGATTAAGTGATTAATGCATGTGGAAAGCTGTTATCCCAGAACTGAAATATAGGACCTATGTGATTCCAGGAGGCCACAAGCAATTCAGCCTGTATGCCTTAGAGGTCTGCAAGGAATAGAGATGGTGTCTGAACCATTGGGTTCCAGGGAGGGAATATCTGTGATGCAGATTAACAATTGTTAATCAGCAGATATAGAAATACTTGAAAAAATGCTGCTAGACTGCAACTTTTATCTGATTAACCTTTTTCCAAACCCGTTACCTACCCTTTTCTTTTCCTTATAAAAAGACTGAGATGAGTAGTTAAGATGCCTTTTAGGATACATAACCCACCATTTTCTCAGATTGCTGGCACCTGAAAATGTTCTCATAAAGATTCAATCCTTTTCTCTTTGTATTACTTCTGGTAGTGACAGGCAGCAAAAACACTGACTTTTCCAGATTTAATATTAAAGAGAGAGTGAAAGAAGAAATAACAAACAGATCTACATTTCTGGAAGCTGAAAAGATCCAAGGAAGCTGAATCTTAAAACTAGAAGTCACATGATTTATATGAGAGAGAAGAGACTTCCTTTATATACATATGTGTGTGTATATATATATATATGTGTGTGTATACACAAACACACACACACACATACACACAGCCACATTCATACACACATGCTCACAGGCATCCCAAAGACTCAGGAAAGCAAAATATCAAGTATTTCTAAAATTTGTGGTAAACTGCAAATAGAACCAAAAATGGGATGGTTGGATGTCCCTTTAATAACAATGAAATTCCACTATTTCTTCCTCAACTCTGTATAGCCAAGTGAGTTCCCTTCTTTCACCCTGGCAGAAATATAAAACTTAATTCCTGGAGAAGTTAAAACTGAGGGTCTTTAGACTGGGAAGAAAAAGTGGAGTTGTACTAAAACAAACTGATTTACAGATCATTTACCCATGCTGGCTTCCCCTACCTGGCTTCCAGAATGTCGTCAGCCAGTCCTGTATGCCAAAGCTGTAGAAGATCCAACCGTGAAGAATCCACTGGTGTACAGGCTGTCCAATGAAATGACCCAACCAGATCATATTATAGTGAAGCTCAGACCATGAACAGTACTGCACTGAGAGCTTACCTTCAGCTTCCATATGAGCTGACAACCAGGAGCCACAAAATATCTAAAGAAAGCTAAAGATCAACAGAAAATCTTAGAAGAAATTGACATGAGACGTGGAGAAGAGGACTGGCAAAATCTCTGTCATTAGTGTTCTCAGAGAGACAGAAGCCCTGATAGGCTCTTGGCTTCAGCTGTGTTCCTTAGTGTTGAGCGATGGCTCATCAGGGCCCACCTGGAGCCCATGACCCTCTCGTATACTACATTCGAGATCCTTGGTCTTGGCAATCCCTGCATAAACCACCCCAGTCCCATTCCCAGGGTCCGCAGACTTCTTCCTGCTGGTCCTACTGAAGGCCTTCTGACACAACTGTTTCTATCCATATACATAGAGGTAGCTGAGGGAAGGTTGTTTATGTGAAGTGTGGATGGAGCCTGAGGGAGTGGTTCGAGTTGCTGATGAGATTCCCCTAAGCCCCCAAATGCTTTCCTTCTCTGAACATAAAGAAAACCTTGATCAATGAACATTAACCTTTCATAGAGACAGGGTTTTAATATAGATATGCACCTAACTGTTCACAGATTTATTTTCAATAGATTTTGAAAAGGGTAAGGTTGAAAAATATATGATGAATTTTTTAGGCTTAAAAGTGTGTTCTTTAATTAATTTCAGTTTTATTTTCAGGGTGACCGTGGACTTCCTGGTTTTCCTGGGCTTCATGGAATGCCAGGATTAAAGGTGAAAGAAATTGGTCTTTTTAAATTCAGCAATGCCATATAGTATTTCAAATTCCAAACTTTATATTATAAATGTGTTATAAATAAATAAATAAATGCTTATATATAAAGGATGTTAAAGTAAATGATAAGTTTAAGGTTAATATCATAGCTCACATAAAGCTTTATCGAATTTCTATAAAATTTCCAGTCATAAAATTGAAGTATTTAAAAATTGATGAGTAAGATTCACTACATAGAAATTCTCTTAACTATAATGCTATAGACCATGTAATAGTACTGAGTGTCATTTTTCCTTGTTTTTCTTTATAAATCCTGGAAAATAGGACTTTTGTAGACAAAGTTTATATTATTTTATTTCTATTTTATTTTGATGTTGGCATATTAAACTCTTGTTTATAACTGATATTTTGTCTTCTAGGGTGAAATGGGCCCCAAAGGAGACAAAGGATCACCTGGATTTTATGGCAAAAAGGGAAGTCTGGATCACAGAACTAAGTATCTGTATTGAACTTTCAGTATCATAGAAATAGAAAACTTAAATTTTAGTCCCAGCCCACCACCATAGCAATTTGTTTTATTCACATTTCTCAAGGGTTTATTAAAAAATGAAAAGATATCTGGTGACTCTTATACATGGTAATTTATAAGAATATGTTGTGTTGTTGATCATTTTGAACTTTCGAAATAGTTACAGTGAGTGATAGCTGCTTAATGGTGTGTCTGTTGAGAATGTTATGGGCCTTCCTATTTCTTCACATTGAAGGAAGATTATATTCTCTGTATATTTACAGTACTCATTGCCTTTTTAATTTGCCCAACGTGTAGTTTCTCTGTTTTTTTATTATATATATATTTTCATTGTTGTTCAAGTACAGTTGTCTCCATTTTTCCCCCACCACTCCCCCCACCCCAGCCATCTCCACCTCCCACCCTCGATCCTTAGATGCCTGTAATAATTCTGCATCCACCAATATTTTCAATGCCCTATATTTTGTCCACTGGCCTGGTAAAATAATACTCCATCAATAAGTTGCAAAGCCAACACAGGCTGTAGTTTCATGAATTCTGTCATTACATAATGAGGTTAACCTACTTTCCTACCTAAGTTTGAGTTGGAAGTTTAAAAGGTTATTGAAAAGATTGTTTTTTAAATTTTTTTTTAATTTTTTAAATACAGGGTTCAAAAGGTGAAAAGGGGAATGCTGGTTTTCCTGGCCATCCTGGACGTGCTGTGAGTTCGATACAAAAAGTTCTTGCATATTTTGCCTTAAATAAAAATTATCTTCTAGTATCTTTCTTTAAAAATATTGCAAAAATATATTAAAATACTTATATTTATTTTTCAGGGAGAACCAGGACGTCATGGAAAGGATGGATTAATGGGTATTCCTGGTTACAAGGTATTTACAAAAAGAACAAAAAAGATTTCTGAATTTATGAATGAACATTAGAAAAATGTACCACTACCAGACTTCCTTACATATGACATTGGTGTAAAATTAATGGGCTAAAACTTGTTTTACTGTAATTTAAAAGATACTAAATGTCTTTTGAATCTATTGTCAATCCTTATGTCTTAGAAACAAACCTCTAGGGTATTAAAAGGTTGACATCTTTGAAAAGCCGTTCAGATGAGTTTGTTTAGTTGGTTAGAAGTGTAAGTTCTTAGCTCTGCCTTCTAATGGGTTGAGGTTTCAGTACGATTGAGTGGGTTTTAGTATATTTACTGAGTTGTGCAATCATCACTAGAATCAAATTTGAAAAGAAACCTTATACTCATTAGCAGTCAATCCCTATTTCTACTCAAGCCATTATTCCTTCATTTCCACCTTATGTAAACTCTAATCTACTTTCTTTTTTTCCCCTATACTCCTCCCCACCACCCAGCCCTCCCTGCTTCCCTCCCCCGTTTCCACCCTCCCCCCTTGTTATTGTCCACATGTCCTTTATAATTGTTCCTGTAAACCCTTCATCCTTTTCGCCCATTATGCCCTCCCCTCTCCCTTCTGATCACTGTCAGCCTGTTCTCAATTTCAATGTCTTTGCCTGTATTTTGCTTACTTGTTCATTTTGTTGATTAGGTTCCTGTTAATGGTGAGATCATATGGTATCTGTCTTTCACTACCTGGCTTACTTCAGTTAGCATAATGCTCTCCAGTTTCATCCATGCTGTCACAAAGGGTAGGAGCTCCTCCTTTCTTTCTGCTGCGTAGAATTCCATTGTGTAAATGTACCATAGTTTGGGTTGGGCACTTGGGTTGCTTCTAGCACTTGGCTATTGTAAATTGTGCTGCCATGAACATTGGGGTGCATAGGTTCTTTTGGATTGGTGTTTCAGGGCTCTTAGAATATAGTCCCAGCAGTGGAATTGCTGGGTCAAAAGGCAGTTCCATTTTTAGTTTTTTGAGGAAATTCCATGCTGTTTTCCATAGTGGTTTCACCAGTCTGCATTCCCACCAACAGTGCACTAGGGTTCCTTTTTCTCCACATCCTCTCCAACACTTGTTGTTTGTTGCTTTGTTTATCATGGCCATTCTCAATGGTGTGAGGTGGTATCTCATTGTGGTTTTAATTTGCATCTCTTTGATGCTAGTGATACTGAGCATCTTTTCATATGTCTCTGGACCCTCTATATGTCCTCCTTGGAGAAGTGTCTGTTCAAGTCCTTTTCCTTTTTTTTTTTTTTTTAAGATTTTATTTATTTATTTTTAGACAGAAGGGAAGAGAGGGAGAAAGAGAGAGAGAGAAACATCAATGTGTGGTTGCCTCTCACATGGACCCCACTGGGTACATTGCCTGCAACCCAGGCATGTGCCCTGACTGGGAATTGAACCAGCAACCCTTTGGTTCACGGCCCGTCCTCAATCCACTGAGCTACACCAACCAGGGCTGCCCCTTTTTAAATTAGGTTGCTTGTTTTCTTAGAGTGGAGTCGTGTGAGTTTTTTATATATTTTGGAGATCAAACCCTTGTCTGAGGTATCATTGACAAATATGTTCTCCCATATAGTTGGTCTTCTTTTCATTTTAATGCTGTTTTCTTTAGCTGTGCAGAAGGTTTTTATTTTGATGAGATCCCATTTGTTTACTATTTCCTTTATGTCCCTTGCTCAAGGGGTCATGTCAGTGAAAATATTGCTGTGTGGAATATCTGAGATTTTCCTGCCTATGTTCTCCTCTAGGACTTTAATGGTGTCACAACTTATATTTAACTCTTTTATCCACCTTGAATTTATTTTTGTGTATGGTGTAAGTTGGTGCTTGAGTTTCATTTTTTGCATGTAGCTATCCAGCTCTTCCAATACCATTTGTTGAAGAGGCTATTTTTTTCCATTTTATGCTGCTTCTCCCTTTGTCGAAAATTAATTGGCCACAGAGGCTTGGGTTTATTTCTGGGCTCTCTATTCTGTTCCATTGGTCTATGTGTCTGTTCTCATGCCAGTACCAGGCTGTTTTCATTATAGTGGCCTTGTAATACATTTCGATATCAGGTATTGTGATCCTTTCTACTTTGGTCTTCTTTCTCAAAATTGCTGCAGCTATTTGGGGTCGTTTATGGTTCCATATAAATTTTTGAAGTGTTTGTTCTGTATCTGTGAAGTATGCCATTGGTACTTTAATAGATATTGCATCAAATCTATAAATTGCTTTGGGTAGTATGGACATTTTGATGATGTTAATTCTTACGATCCATGAACACGGTATATGTTTCTACTTTCTGCCTCTCTGGATTTGCCTACTCTGAACATTTCATATAAAAGGAATCATACTATATGTGGTCTTTCATGTGTAATCTCTTTTACTTACCATAATGTTTTCCAGGTTCATCTGCATCTTGGCCTGTATTAGTACTTTATTCCTTTTTATTGCTGATAATGTTTCATTGTATGACTCTGTCACATTATATTTATTCATTCATCTGTTGATGGACATTGGCCTATTTGGTTATTATATATAGTGCTATTAGGAATATTTTTGTACAAGTGTTTGTGAGGATATATTTCATTTCTGTTGGGCATATTCCTAGTAGTGGAATCCCTGGAACATATAACTATATTTAACATTTTGAGGTCAATTTACTCTTAGTATTTGCTTTCCTGATAGGTTCATGCCACCTTTCATATTTAACCTTGGTTAACCTCTAACTAAGTGTGGATCTCCTAAAAACAATTAAGTTTATTCTTTTTTCATTTGTTTGTAATTTTTATTGGAATAATTTGTGATTTAAAAAAATGCTTATTTTTTTAAACTTTATTTTCTTAGAGCAGTTCCCAAATACAACCCCCTCCCCACACTGTCAACTTCTCACACCAGAATGGCACATTTGGTACAATTGATGAACCTGCTCTGACACACAATTACTCAAACTCCATAGTTTACAGTAGAGTTCACTTTTGACATTCTAAAGTATCATACATAATACTTTCACTGCCGTAAAAATTTTCTGTGCTCTGCCTGTTCATCCTTCCCTCCCTTCAACTTCTGGCAACCACTGACTGGTCTTTTTTCTGTCTCCATAGTTTTGCCCTTCCAGAATGGCACTAGTTGGAGTCATACAGATTGCAGCCTTTTCAGATTGGCTTCTTTCATTTAGTAATGGGCATTTAAGGATCCTCCATGTCTTTTCATTGCTTGCTAACTCATTTCTTGTTAGCACTGAGTAACATTAATTTGTCTGAATATTCTACAGTTTATATATCTTTCTTGGGAATCTTTGAATATTGAATCATACCTAATTTTTCTCTGACCTTTTTAAAACCTATTATTTTCAACCCTCCAATTTTTATTTTGAAAATTTTCCTATAGATAGTTGAATTACATAAATATATGAATATTTATTTCTATTATATATTTTAACCACTGAGAAGTAAATTATAGACACACTGCATTTCTCTCCTAAATATTTAACCCCTTATCTTCTAAGAATTCTTTAAATTCCATTATGACACCAAAAGATCTAAT
Organism: Micronycteris hirsuta; assembly: GCA_004026765.1. Taxonomy (NCBI): domain Eukaryota; kingdom Metazoa; phylum Chordata; class Mammalia; order Chiroptera; family Phyllostomidae; genus Micronycteris; species Micronycteris hirsuta. Next base: position 29,035 of record PVJI01012413.1, on the reverse strand, counting down.
ATCAATATGATAATATTTTCTAATATTGAGACCATATTTGAATTTTTCCAGTTGCCCCCAAAAGGTTCTAAAATGTTCTGTTTTCTTTATACCTGTATGCACTCAAGATTCATATATTTTATTTAGCAATTTTTAGTCAGGATTTTCCAGAGAAACAAGACAATAGGTTGTGTGATGTATATGTGTATTTTGCTGTGTATACATGTATACAGCTAGATAAAGAGAAAGACAGACAGACAGAAACAGAGGTTGATTGTTTCATTTTAAGGAATAGGCTCACACAGCTATGGAGGCTTATAAGTCTAAAATATGCAGGGCAGGCTGGCAGGCAGGAGATGCCAAGAAGAGTTGATGTTACAGGTCCAGTCCAAAGGCAATCTGAAGATAGAATTCTTTCTTCCTCAGCGTTGTCTCAGTCATTTTTTTCTTAAGTCCTTCACCCCTTGAATAAGCTCCACCCACATTACAAAGGGTAATCTGAAATATATCAGTAAGATTTTATTCAAAACTTACTGATTTAAACATTTATCATGTCCTTTAAAAACTCCTTCAGAGCACTGTCTAGATTGGTGTTTAACCAAATATCTGGGTACTGTTGTCTAGTCACATAAAATTAACACATAACCTTATTTTTTAACACATAAAATTAACTATCACAGATGGCATGACTCTTTACTCTTTTAATCTCAAGGTGACCCTTTTCTCCCCTTTTGGCTTTTCCTGACACTAACATGGCATTTTCCAGTAGAAGCTCATGTAATTTGTATTATTGGTTAGTATTATTGTATCCATAGTAAAGAAGTTTTCTGATTGTTTCTTTATGATTGCATTAAGGATAAATATTTTGGCAAGAATACAATATAGGTGATTTTTTTACACTTTCTATTACATTCCATTAGGAGACACATAATGTCTCTCTATATTGCTAATACTAAATTTGATCATGTGGCTAAGGAGATGGAAATAGCTCTCTGTGTGTAGGAATAGGTGTGTGTGTTGATTTTTCCATGGTATATCTCTAATTTATTTAGGTCCCATTTAAATGTCTCTAAAAAGTACAATAATTTCCTATATAAAAGTATAGCACATATTTTGTTAGTTTTCCCAAGTATATAATATTACTGATGCTATTGTAATAGTATCATTTTTATGGCTTTATTGAAGTAAAATGTATGTATAAATAAAATTCACTCATTTTGTGCAACTACCACTAAATTCAAGTTTTAGAATTTTTGTAATCCCAAAGTGTTCTCTTACTCTCCCTGGAAGTAATTTACTAACCCCACCCCTCGACAGTACACAACTACTGCTCTGCTTTTAGTCACTGTACCACTCTTATAATTTCAATGAAATGTAATCATTCCATGTTTAGTTATATGGATACATGATAGTTATTATTTTCACTCATCAGTTGGTGAACATTTGACTTGGTTCCTGTATTTGACATTTATGAATAATGTTGATATGAATATTCTTATGGGCATCTGAGTTGCATATGTTTTAATTTCTCTTGGGTAGACACCTAGAATTGCTGGGTTGTGTAGTGAGTGTATATTTAACTTCTTAAAAAACTATCTACTTTCCAAAGCGGTTGCATATTTCTCTATTTCCATCAGCAATGCATAGAAATTCCAGTTTTACCAAACCCTGCTAGTAGTATTATCACCCATTTTATATTTTAGCCATTCTAGGTAGTAGGTAATGGCATGGCATTGCATTGTGGTTTTAGTGTGCATTTCCCTGATGACTGATGCTGTTGGCATCTTTTTGTGGCCTTGGCCATTTGTAAACCCTCTTTTCTGAAGTGTTTATACAAACATTTGACCATCAAAAAAGTTTGGGGATTGTCTTCTTATTGATTAGTTGTTAGAGTTCTTAATATATTTGGATATAACTTATTTACCAGATATATGCTTGCAAATATTTCCTCCCAACCTTTGGACTGCCTTTTCACTTTCTTAATGGTACCTTTTGGTAGGAAAACATTTTTAATCTGAATGAAGTCCAATTTCTTAAAATTTTTTAAATTAATGCTTTCTGTGCACTATTTAAGAAACTTAAGGTCACAAGATTTTCTATCTTTGTTTTAAAATTAATTTTCTTAGACACATATGTAGAACATCATTTTTCTAAATGAATATTAGGTTACAAGTTTAGGTCTATGATAAATTTTGAATTAATATTTATGTATATGTGATATGAGGCAAAAGTCAAGGTTAATGTCTTCAATATGGAGATCCAGTCATTCCAGCACCATTTATTGAGAAGACTATTATTTCCCATTGAATTACATGACCACTTTTGCCAATTATAAATTGATCAGCATCTGTGTGGAACCTTATTTGGATTCTTGGTTCTGTTTTAATAATCTATACCTCTGTTCTTCCTCAACAGCATATTGTCTTGCTTCCGTAACTTTAACATAAGTCTTGAAATCAGATAGTATAAACACTCTAAATTTGTTTTTGTTTTTAAGTTGCAATGCATATTCTAGATCCATATCAATCTTATATAAGCTTTAGTATCAACTTGAAATTTTTACCAAAAATGCCTACTGATGTTTGTTAAATAAACTTTTTAGTTTGGAATAATTTTAGATTTACAGAAAAGTTGCAGGTATAGTACACAGAGTTCCCTTATATGCTTTACCCAGTGGTTCCTCATGTTAACCTCTTATGTTACTATGATACGTTTATCAAAACAAATCAATATTGGTAAATTTCTATAAACTGAACTCAATACTTTATTTGGGTTTCATTACTTTTTTCACAACCATCCTTTGTCTCTTCCAGGATCTAATCCAGGATATGCCATAGTGCATTTGCTTGTCTACCTCCTTAGTATCTTTTTATTTGTGATAATTTATTATTCTTCTTTTTCATGACTTTGACAATTTGAAGAGCATTGGGCAGGTATTTTGCAGTGTCACTTAATTTGCACTTGTCTGATGTTTTCCTCATGACTAGACAGGGATTATGGTCTTTATGCGTGTGTGTGGGGGAAGATGACACAGAGGTGACTTGCCCCTCTCGGCATATCAGAGGGTTATACTACCCACATGAGTAGTCATTGGTTTTATTAACTTTGATCACTTGGCTATGGTAGTATCTGTCAGGTTTCTCCACCATAAAGTTACTGCTTTTTTCTTACCACATTCTCTTTGGAATCAAGTTACTGAGTCCAGCCCCTACTCAAGATGGGGTGAGGGGTGGAATTAAGCTCCAACTCTGGGAGAAGAGGTTCTCTTAACATTTTTCATTTATTTGGGGGAGTTGAGGTGGAAATGATATTGTCTGCCAGTCTTAGAACATGATGTGCTTGTTCCACTTATGTAGGTTTTCTTATTTATCTCAGCAATGTTTTGTAGCTTGAAGTGTGCAGGTCTTGTATGCCTTTTGTAAAATTCATATGCAAGAATTGTATTTTATTTTTTCATACTCATTTGAATGAATTTTTTAAATTTATTTTTGGTTTGTTTTTTGCTGATGTATGAAAATACACAATTAGTCTTTGTATATAGATCATATGTCATATATAGCGTAATATTGCTGAACTCATTTATTGGTTTCTACAACTTTCTTTATAAATTTTGTAGGATTTCCTGCATAGATGATAATATTGTCTGCAAATAAAGACAGTTTTCTACTTCTATATTGATTTATGTGACTTTATTTATTTTAATGTGTCATGGATCGTGTCCCGCAGAATCCGTATGCTATGGCTGATGTGTAAATAATTCCACATGTGAACTCTGGGGGAAGAGAACACAGGGACTACACAACTCTCTCTGAGTCAAAGAGAGGGCCCCAGCCCCTGCCTGAACAGGCTTGTATTGGTTTTCTGGGTACATTACATCAGAGCAGTCTTCATTTACTATGCATAGGTTCCCATTAGGTGATAGACAACAAAGGAGGGCACAAAAAAAGGAGGATTTCGCAAATGTAAAGGCAAAAGGTATTGGGCTGTGAAGCCAGATATGCATCAGCATTTGTTCTTTTAATCCAGGGTGAGGGAGTTTCAGCATAGCTTGTTTTATCTCTAGGAAAAACGTAAGACTAAGTTACCCACAGGAAAAACCTGTCCATGCCCGTCGGGGCTGCTTGCTGACTCGCACTCCTCTGGGGTTTTTTTCAAACAGGCAAGGCTGGGCTACATTTCCCGTAGTGCGTGGAATTGTTCTCTATATTAACACACTGACAAGACCCTGCAGTGCAATGTTGAATTTAAGTGGTGAGAGCAGATATTCTTGCCTTCTTTGTGATCTTGCGTAGAAAGCCTTAATTTTTTCACCAGTAAGTGTTGGTTATTGGTTTTATGTAGAAATACTACGTCAGGATGAGGAAATTCTTTTTTACTTCTATACTTTTTAGAAGTTTTCCTCTTTTTAATTATGAATTTTGTCAAAAAGTTTTTATGTGCTTGAATTATATGATTTTCCTCCCTTATTTCCTTGAAATGATTTATAACATTAATTGATTTTTGTATGTTATACTAACCTTGCATTATTGGGATAAATCCAGTTGGTCGTCTTAAATTATTGTTCATTGCCATGAGGGTTATTAGTGGTATTTTTCTTCAGCTTTGGTATTTGGGTAATAGTACTGCCTTATATTTCCTGAAAGCATTTATGTAGAATTAGTATCATTTCTCCCTTATTAGTGTGGTAGAATTCACCAGGGAATCCATGTGAATGTGGGCTCTGTAGATGTGAGGAAGATTTTAATTACTAATTAACTTTCTTTACTAAACATTGGGATGTTTAGATTTTTTCTTGAGTCAGTTTTGGTCATTTGTGTCTTTTAAGGAATTTGTCCACTGCTTTAAACTTTCAAATTTGTTGGCATATTTTGTTTACAATATTGCATTATTCTTGTCCTTTAGTTTAGGATTTATAATAATGATTTATATTTCACTCTTAATATTATATTTTGTAATACCGATTTTTTGGTAGTTACAATTGAAATCAAGCACCAGGGGATTTTTCCCCATTTCCCACTGCCGTCTGGGTCTGGCGATATTTTTGGTTGAGTAGTTCTTGTACAACTTTCTCTTGCACGAAAATGTTCCACTTAAGCACTCTAGTTCTTAGAGGGCGAGTCATAGTAAACTTTATTTTCTTAGGAAATTAGCCAGTCCTTCTAGATTTTTCAAGTGATTTATATAATATCGTGCAAATTCCTTTTATGATTTTAAAAAGTTCTATTTATTTTAGTTATTATTTTCCCTTTGTCATTTACTTACTTTGAATATTTGTGTTTTTACTTTTTTCTTTTCTATGAATTTCTAGATCATCTATTATATTGGTTTTTATTCAAAGATACAACATTGTAAATAATTATTGACTTCATTACTTTTTCTGTTTTTTTAAACTTTTATTTATACTAGCTCCTTTCTTCCTTTTTTCCTACATTTTTTTCTTTAGCCTGTACAATTACAAAGTAAATCTATTTTTATTCTTTTACTGTTTTTTTTGCTCTAGGTAATTTATAAATATTTTCTCCTTATGACTTCAATTGCATTCCCCTGATTTTAATATACAATGTTTTCATTAACATTACTTTTAGAAATCCTGCAACTTTGGTTTTATTTCTATTTTTAAAGTGTTGTTTAAAAGTTTAATTTTTTTTTGGATTAAAAGTCTTTTAATTACAATTCTGTTGTCAATTTCCGGTTTTATTGCACGATATCAGAGAATATTATTTGTGTAATTTCTTCTTTATGAGGTTTGTTGGAAAAATTTTTTCTTTGACTTATTATATGTTCAATTTTCAGGAATGTTCCCTGTGCATATGAGAAGGTAAATCTATTTTGAGAATGTGACAGTCAACATACATTTGTAAGATTTACTGTATAGAATATCTTGTCTAGATCTTCATACATGTGCATACTTTTGGTTTCTTTGCCCTGTCTGGACAGAGTGGAGTGTCAGTGTCCTGCCAGTGCGTTTCTGTCTGTCTCTCCTTCCATCTCCTGGTTCGTGAAGGCGGTTTTATGTTATTTGTTGCATAGATATTTATAACTGTTAGATCTTCCTTTTTTATTGTGGCTTTAGCATTATATAATGTCATTTTGTCTCTATTAATTTATAGCTCGAATTCTACATTCAAGCTATGATCTTATACCAGGATCATATTTCTCCTTTCTGCTTGTTTTTATTTGCTTGCAGAGCCTTTGCCTATCCTTCGATCGTGTTAGCTTTAGCTTTGGAGTCACTTTGTTTTAGTTGTTCCTCATATCAAGCATAGAGTTAGTCTTTGCTTAGTAAAGCAATCTTATTTTTCTTTTAGGAGATTAATTGAATCTTTATATTCATAGGCTGATAGATTTGGTCTTGTCATAATACTTACGTTATAGTTTTGTTATACTTACTATATTCATTATGTTATATTTACTATGCTTCTTTCTCCATGCATTCCATTGTTTTATCTCTTACACTTTTATTTTCTTTGGAATGTAAGAAAATTTTTATATATATATATTTTCTAGTTGTCTTTTTTCCTGCTGTTTTATTGAGGTAATTGACATATAGCACTGTTTAAATTGAAGGTATATAGCATAATGATTTGACTTGCATATATTGTGAAATGATTACCACAATAAGTTTAGTTGACATCCAAATTGGAATGATACAGAGAAGATTGGCATGGCCCCTGTGCAAAGATGACATGCAAATTCATGAAGCATTCCTATTTTTGTAAAAATAAAACAAAAAGAAAAAATTTTCTTGTGCTGAGAACTCTTAGGATTTATTGCCTTAACAATTTTCAAATACACCATGTAGCAATGCTAACTACTAATGGTCTTTATACTAATACCCTTAGTAGTCTATAAAGACACTTCAGAATTTCTTTAGTCTCCCTTCACCTTACTTAGGCATCTAATCTTTGTTTTGTTAACTTTAAATGATACTCTATTATCTATGTTGTAATTAATGAATTTATTCTATTTTCTCCTTTCCATTCTTATTTAATCATGTAACTTCTACATTTTTAGATAATACAATATTTATAAACTTTTTCTGCTCTTTCCTGACCTTTCTTTCAAATATCCAATTAAATATATTTAGAGTTTATCACCAGCCCCTTGACCTATAATCCATTGAGTGTGAAGAAACTTCTTCTCCAGTGTTTTCCTTAGAAAGGACTTATGGATACAGTATTTTCTGAATCTTATATTTTAACATATTCTATATTCATGTTACTTCAATGACAACATGGCTAACTATTATAAAACTGACACGGGGTAGGTCGGGGCCTGCCGACACCCGTGGGTGACCGTGACTCGGATGCGTGTACCTAGACACGCGGGGGAAGTAAGACCAGGGCTACGTGGCTGATTCCTCCCATTTCCAGGAAAAAGCCTCGTGGCTTGCCCAGCCAGGGTTTTTATCAGAGGCATTAGCAATTTACATAGGATTGATTATTCATGGATTAAGCAGAACAGGTAGGATTACTCATAGCAAAGCATCAGGATGTTGATTCATGTCTGGTGGCAGACAGGACCAGGTGAAAGCAATATTCAGAGATCAGCAAGCCGGAATTTTTTAAGATACACCTTTGCCAAATTCCTATTAGAGAATTCCCATCCCACAGACATGATCCACACTTGCTCACACAGGAGTCACACGGAGCTGTGCTCAAAACGTGTAGATTCTCAGGACTGTGTGTTTACACACGTGTGGA
>PVJI01012413.1:0-21253 GCA_004026765.1 Micronycteris hirsuta | reverse complement strand
AACCCCCATCTCAGTGTTTTTCCTTGGATTTCTTTGAAATCTTGCTCACTGCTGTCATGTACGTTACTGATGTCAACCCGATTGTCTTTCCCTTGTAAGTGGCTCTGTCGTTTGTATGGAAGCCCAGAGAGTTTAAAAAATACGTTTTGAAAGTCTAATAGCACAATTTATGTAGCATTAAAAATTTCAGTTATTCCAAAATCCTTTCAATAAGTAGGCTCAGGGCTTCTTTTAATTCTGGAATGTTCTCTTGCATTTAGTTTCAAATATAACTCTTTTTTATATTGTTTTGGTTTATGGATATGTTGCGACTTCTTTGACTGTTTTCTGTTTCTTTCTGATCTTTTCTATCTTTTTAGAAATTTCACTTATATCGGCTATGTCTAGTTTCCTTCTCAATGCCTTTTTAAATTTATAATTAAATATATTCCCCCTTGGTCTCTAGTAATTTAATCATAATATCCAAGTTGATTTTGTTTTTTCAACTTATTTCCTGAATTAAGTTAGTGTATATATTTATATCTGAAAATATTTATGTATTGTTAACCTATGTTACAGCATTTATTGCAGTTTTTTTCCGCTTTGTGTGAGGAAAATTTACTAAAATGTTATGATTATCCTTTTCTATTTTTTCTTTTAGTAGTTTTGTTTGGGTATTGTCTGCCAATTCCTTTGCAGTTTGAAATGTCATATAAATTTAGACTTGTAATAGTAGGCAGGGTGTAAGAGATTGAGTGGCTTACTAGGCTTCTTAGAGTCTCTCCTTTTTTATGTATAGTGAAGCTAAAAGTTTCTTTAAACAATGAAATTATTACTGGGAAGAGTTTAGTATATCTTCTGTTGTGGGTGTGGAGAAGTGAGAAATGCACTGTGTTCATTTAAGATTCTAACTGCTCGTAGATGTCCAGCAAGCAGTTAGATCTAGATGAGGAGCTCCATGAGGGGAATGATAACGAGAATGAGTGGGATACTGTGCAGAGTTGGAAGGATAGTCTTAGGTTGTATAAAGGACATCGGTTTCACTGTAAAAAAATGCAAATGCAGGTAAGTACATTGGTTTGGTGGCAGGATGTCTGACTTGTTTTCTCAAAAGAAGTAGGAGTTGTCACCTGTTGAGAGGGGGACAAAAGGCAATTTTTGTTGATGGGATAACTTTTTATACTCATATGTCTGTGAGGAAAATATGCAGAGAGGAGGTCAAGGAAATATAGAAGCTGCACTGAAGTCTGGATGAAGCTGGAAGTCACAGTCTGTGTGACTGTTGTACTCTTATTTTTCCCTCCGTATCCTGAGAAGCCCGACCGTGGTGTTTCAGTTTGATTTACTCAACGTTGGGGTTTGCATAAGCAAGAGCAGCAGATAACAGTGAGGTAAAGGGTGCAAATTTAGTTAGAGGGCAGTTGACATACTGAAACACAGTAATTAAACTGGATGTGAACAGAAGTGAGCACAAGAGAGGACAGATTATAATAAAGGGCATAATTTATTGGATACTGACCACATGCCTGGCTCTTTCCCAGCACTTTTTATGTATTTTCTCATTACTATCATACATCATTATGAATTGTAAGTGAAAAATAGTACCGTTTTACAGAAGAGGAAACTAAAGAATGGAAAAATGAGATAACTTGTCTAAGATTTTGTAGTCATAATTTAACAGCCAATGAAAGTTTCTTTCACCAAATTGTTGAAAAACCACTATACTCAAATAATCTTTTCCAAATATGGGAAATGATGACTAACTACGTTATCGTCTTTACTGTTTTTATGCATTTTAGCTAGATTAAAATATTAATATAGTTTTTTTTTATAAAGATTTTATTTTTATTTATTTTTTAGAGAGAGGGGAAGGGAGAGAGAAAGAGAGGGAGAGAAACAGCAATGTATGGTTGCCTCTCACATGGCCCTCATGGGGACCTGGCCTGCAACCCAGGCATGTGCCCTGACTGGGAATCGAACCGGGACCGCTAGGTCCCCAGCCCGCGCTCAATCCACTGCGCTACACGAGCCAGGGCAAAATATTAATATAGTTTTTATAAATATTTGTTTTGCTTAAATTACATTGCCAAACCACAGCAGTACAAATATAAGAGCATTTGAATGCTAAAACAAATAATAAAAGTAAAAGATTGTTAAAACCCCGATTTTGTTGCTGGCAGTGGAGTAGCTAACTTTTATGCATCTTCTCCTAAGTACTTAGAGCTATGCAAGGCACTTTCACAAAGGTTCTTATTTTTTATTTTTTTAAAAACATATAAAATTAGGAGTATTAATGTCATTTAGACATTAAGATCAGATTAAGAGAGCTTGAAGAATGCACTCAAAAGCATAGTCAGTTACATGGCTGAGCTAGAATCCCAGGCCTCGTTTGTGTGATCCTGTCCATGCAGGGGGTCTTCCAAACTTCCTGTCTGTCTGTTTGTTCGGCCAGAAGCAGCTTCTCAGCCTGTATCTTCAGTATAACCTCTGGAATTCTAGAGATGTGTTTACGTGTGAAGAATAAATTATGCAGTAGTATCAAAGTCAAAATGAAGTGTTTAATAATGAAATAAGGATCTTCCTTGAAATTGAACTATATTGTAATGGTCACACATCTTTAACCTGACTTTGAGGGGTTGCTATGGTCACAAACTAAATTATCCCCCTTTTTTTGTGGGTGAAGTACCAAAGACCACAGCATGAAAGGAGACACACATGCAGTGCAAGTTTCATATGTCTGTTTTTGGTTAATTTCCATTCTTAAAAATAACTGGTTTGTTGTAGAATAAATCATCTTTGACATTAGCTGTAGAAATTGGGTTGAGGAAAAATGTTTAGTATGACTCTTCCTTAATTACTTTTTTAATCAATAAGTGCGGAAGGTAGCAAATGATATCATGAGTTAGAGGTAGAGGCACGCTCTGCCAGCCATTTCTGACCAGCCAAACAAATCGGCTCTCCAGGCCATCAAAGCAACTGAGTGACCAGGTCCAGTTCTGGTTACAATGCTGAATTTCACAGGTTCGCTGTGTACTGCATTTGATTATGTTATAGAAAATGCCAAGAAGAAATTATCCTTTCATCTCCCAGAGAAACATTATTAAAAGAAGGATGGTCCTTGGCAGGGTGGCTCAGTTGGTTGGAGTGTCGTCCCCTTCACCAAAAGATTGTGGGTTGGATCCCTGCTCTGGGAGTGCACAGGAGATGGCCAATCGATGTTTCTGTCTCATATTGATTTTCCTCTCTTATCTCTCTCTCTAAAATCAATGAAAGCATGTCCTTGGGTAAGAATTAAAAAAAAAACAAATTAAAAATAATGAGAACACTGAGAACATTCCTAGTAAAGATTATTAACTCTCATCTTGTAATAACTAACCTACATAATTCTTCCAACCTCAAATGTTGTAGCCCTATTCACAAATGTTGTTTTCCATTTTATTTATTTGTTTGAAATTAAGCATTTAAGAATGAATAGTCTATTCTCCATTCCTTGATATGCTTCTACATTTGTAAAGAAGGGGTGATATAACCTTAGATTTAGTCTTACATCTGTTCAGCATATTCTAAATATCATAGGTGATTTTAAAAAAGCAACTCTTATAAGATGTGTTTTCTGCCTTTGAAGAATGTGTGAGTCAAGTCAGGCCGGGTGTGGTGGCATGCACCTGTAGTCCCAGCTCCTCGGGAAGCTGAGGCAAGAGGATCGCTTGAGCCCAGGAGTTCTGGGCTGTAGTGCGGTATGCTGATCGGGTGTCTGCACTAAGTTCGGCATCAGTATGGTGACCTCCAGGGAGCAGGGGGCCACCAGGTTGCCTAAGGAGGGGTGAACCGGCCCAGGTCAGAAATGGAGCAGGTCAAAACTCCCGTGCTGATCAGAAGAATGTGTGAGTCAAGAAACACCTACATACAAAAGACACCTGCTGAACAACCGGACCATTGTAAAACTCAGTGCCAGGTGTAAAACTGTACAATGCCATTGTAGCTCGCAGACAGATGGACTGGTAAGAGCAGAGTGTGAAAGTCTCTACTTAGATCTGAGTGAAAGCAGTGGTTCTCAAAGTGTGGTCTTCCTGGGGGACCTCCTGGAAACCTGTTGGAAATGCAAATTATTGGGATCCACACCAGACTATGGAATTGGAAACTCTGGGATCTGCACACTAGCAAACACCCCAGGTGGTTCTGATGAGGCTAAAGTTTGAGAATTGCAGCTGTAGATTATAAAGAATAGATTATATATCATTCTGATTATCTGTCCTAAGAAGAAGTAGGAAGAATAAGGATAAACTAAATCCTCAATGAAAATCCTCTGGGTTTTCATTGTTGATGAATCTTGCTTATGGTTACTTAAAAAAAAAAAAAAACAAAAAACCCAACCTCCTGCTAATTAGAATAAAATACTAACATTTGGTTAATGGTCAGAGACATAAAAGGAAAGATTTTTACCAACTAGTTTAGTCTTGTAATACCAAATTAGTTTTTGTACTCTTTGACAACTGCCCTCCTCCCTTGATTTTATATAAAAAAGATCTAAACTACAGATTTGCTTAACAAGTCACATGTGACAGTACCCGGAGGTAGGGGAAGTTAGGGGACCTGGTGCCTTACAGCAGTACCATGGTTTCCAAACTGGAATCAGTCAGAGATCTGTTGCAACAGACTTTTGGGCTCCATCATCCAGAGCTTCTTATTCAGTAGGTCTGCAGGAGAGGCTGCAATTTTGCGCTTTGAAGAAAGTCCCACATGAAGTGGAGCTGATCTGGCTGCTGTGGGGGCCATACTTGAGAACCGCCAGTTTGGGTGAATCCTCCTGAGTATTGATATGTACTGAGCTTACATACAGTTATTATATTATTTCCCTAATGATTTAGGACCTGACATGTCCCCTTACTCTAGTTTTTCAGGATTTTTAAGCTGTAGCTTTTAAACTAAGTGGATTCGACTGTTATGGGGAATTGAAGCAACCAAACACCTGAGAGGTATGGATCACAGGCCTTTATTATGCATGCGGACCCCAGGGAGAAACCTCCAAATCTCAGGCCCCGAACAAAGGAAGGGACTGGCTTATATATGTTCAGGCAGTGACGAGAAACTATGTGGCAGAAGATTACAGGAGCCAGGTGCGGAAATCAGGTCTAGCTTTCCTTATTTGGGAGACAAAGAAAAAGGCACATGAGCTTGGGATGAAGGTCACAGAGTACAAACATGGAGGTTGCATGTCATTCGCCCCCCCTTCTGCAGGTGGGAGGTGCCCCTGTGGTTCAGCAGCAGGGAGATTGCCTGTTACATTCCCCCCTTTGATGCTAAACAGCACTGGTGTCTGTTCTAGCATCACTATCATGGTCCCGTCTTCCCTATCCGTCGGGAGTTTCCCTTTTCTTGCTTTTCTATCAAGGAGGTTTTGGTACGAGCTGTTATAAGTTGCTCCTTTTGAAGGTTTCCTTAACATAGAATTTTCTATAGTAAGGAGGGGGGGTCCTCTTCCTTAAGGATGATAACAATGACCTAAACAGAACAATAATTAAAATATACATCCTGACTATGAGTAAGCAAAATCTGAAACTATTTTATATAAAACAAATGATACTTATAAAAGTAGCAACAATTTTTAGATAGGCTAAGAACAGGAGCAGTCTTTCATAGAGGGTCTAATCCTCAGGGGCAGTGGCGACCAGTCCCAGTCTAAATATCCTGGTGAATTGGCTGGTGATGACCAGGAACTCAGCTGGGCACTTGTCTATCCAGGAGGAGAGGCTGGTTTTTGTTGGGTCTGCTGTGGACAAACTCAAATGACGGTTAGCTTTGTCCTTATTTCTCAAGTCCCTGTTTTTTCTCCCTCCTTGGTTGCTGGCTTCTGTCGCTGGTGCAGTGCTGGAACTCACGGAGCTTGTTCCTGTGTTGGGTCTGGTTTGGCAGCCACTTTTACCCAAGAGAGATGGGTCTAAGGGGCAATGCCTGCAATTGAAGCAGGGCCACTGGCAGCAGGTCCGTCCAGGGCAACCCTGTCTTTTGACAGAGCCTTTCTAGAGTCTTTTTCAAAGTCCTATTTATTCTTTTTACTTTTTTCTGAAGTCTGGGGCTGGTATGTAGTATGCAGTTTTATTTTATGTTCAGCAGTCTTGTTAGATCCTGTACCACCTGAGAAATGAAAGCTGGCCAATTGTTACTTTATTCCCTTGGCTTAAAACCTGGCTACAGCTATTTTCATAGATATGTCAAATGACTATGCTGGAGATTAGCTGCAGAGCTGCTGCTGCTATATAAAACAGCTGTGAATGGCCCTGTCCTGTGTCCTATTTCTCCCTCAGTTCAGGCTTGTGGGGGTGAGGACACTCTATGTATATATTTCTAATATTTCCTGGATACCTTGAGTCCTGGACCCTATTGTAAATTTTTGTTTGGGCTTGCCCCCCTTGGCTGCACCCCGTTATAATTTCTCCTTTCAGAATAAACCCCTTTATGATCTTATAAAGTACAATGGACGAAGGTCTCATCTTCTTGTAACTGCTTCCGGCTGGACATGGATGTCGTCCTACCTACCCAAGGGTCAGGGGTGCCCTGAAAGGCGAGTGCAGCATGAGGGGAGTCCTTCCTAAAGGGGAAGGACCTTACAGAATGCAGGTCAGTCGGCTGTCACTACGAAGTCCTAAGTTCGGTGTCCAAAGGCTGGCATTTCTGGACAGTTGGCATCCTTGTTGTATTCTGGGGGTGACAGATTTGGCAAGAGAGTTGGAAGCATAATTTAATTATAACTATTATATGATGAAGACAGGGGCTTAGGTAAAGAATGGCTTATCTGGGGGAAGGTGTACCAGGCATGCTATATACACCTATTTAAAACCCTTGTGGCCTACTATATTTAACTTAGGCAGAGGGAAATATATTCCTCCTTTCAGATATCTGGGCCCTTTCTGTCCAAGTCGTTAGGACAGAAAAAGGGAAAGTCAGCTTTAAATTGACATCTACAGACAGCCCGAACTCTTTGTTAACTTAACTACTTAGTTTAGTCAAACCAGCTGTGAAGGTGGGCTCCTTAATGAGCCCTATTTTGTACTTACTTACTCAGGTGATGAGGTCATAGGCATACGCCCTATGAAAACAGAAGAACACACAGGTTAATTCACATAATAATCCCTAAACCAGTCTCTGTGCCTGTGAAACTCTCTCTTGGGAAGACTTTTAGTTGCAAGATCCTTGCTGCACTGACATTTAACAGTGGCAATTTGACAGGTCCTTTGTGCCTGTAAATTGAACATCTTTGGTGATATTACAAACCCAAATTTTAACTTTCAAATGAAAAACATACCTTTAAGACAGTTGGCTGAGCCATTCTAATGTCTAATACTGAGCATTTTGATTTTCCTTGAACTACAATTTTCTCCTTAAGATCACCCTCATTGTTCTTAAAGGGACTACTTTGAGTCCAGCTTTTAATTTTGACTATTTGTTTGCATAAACACATCAAGAACAAAGAACAGCTTGGATCACCCATGATCTATAAATCCGCTTTGCTGGAACTCACAGAGGGAACCTTTAGGTTGACTTCTCAGTTCGCCCCTCGGGGCACAGAAGCAGAGCCACACATCTGCCACTTGGCTTCACCTGTACCAGTTGCTTCCCTCAAATCTTTGAGGCTTCTATTGTGCTTACAGGTTCCTCTTCAGCCATCTTTCAGGAAAGCAACCTTCATTCCTTCCCTGGAAAGACTGCCAGGAATCGCACAACCAACCAAAGTACCAGGCTTCTTCTTGTGGGCTTTTGCTAGTTTTGCAAGTCAATCCTGCAAGTCCCTCAGGGCTTTCTGGTGATGACCAGAACCCAGACATTCCTTCTTCAGGTGTGACATATCAGTCATTAATGGATTTATGCAAAGCAACTTTATGTCCTCATTCACTCCTTCAGAATGCCAAATTCTGGAGGGATCAGGTAGGGAGAAAATTACTGAGTGCAAAGGAAACACTTTTCCCTTCTGATATTTACTAAGATTGCACCTTTATGTCTTATACTTTTACAACTTTTATAGACCTCTTGTAACATTAATGAACCTACTGTCTACATATCTGGCATTTTCCTTTGTTCACTTTTCTACGGAGTATGAAGTTTTTTTTGTTTTTTTAATAGCTTTTATTTTTATTTAATTTTTTAATTTTTTTAAGATTTTATTTATTTATTATTAGAGAGAGGGGAAGGGAGGGAGACAGAGAGGGAGAGAAACAGCAATGTATGGTTGCCTCTCACATGGCTCTCACTGGGGACCTGGCCTGCAACCCAGGCATGTGCCCTGACTGGGAATCGAACCGGGACCCTCTGGTTCCCAGCCTGCGCTCAATCCACTGAGTTACACCAGCCAGGGCTACAGAGTATGAAGTTTTAACCTTTTCCGGAACCAATTTTCTTTTCAGAGCAGATTCAGAGCAAAATCCAAAACACAGACAGATTTCCGTAAGAAGAGTACACAGGTAGAGACATTCTCTTGCACCAGTACATTCACTGGTGCCTCCACAGAGACATGCTCCTTCAGACAGGACCTACACAGGTCTTCAGGTGTCCTTACTTGGTCTGCAGGTATTTCTGATCAGAAACCAAAGCAGATTGAAACCACATTCCTATAAAACCATTAAACAAGTGATTGAAGTTCTTTTCCTCCTGCGAGACAAAAGTCAGAAATATTCAAAACATGTTTTGCAAAATATACCTAAATATTTCCATCCTATTTGAAGGGGATAAGCTCTCCATGACAAGGGATTAAACAAGAGGTTCAGAACAGAAAATAAGTCATTGTTTTCTAAAGAGTTCTTTTAGATCTTCCTCTGGTGCTTTCTTTACTCTGGTGTGATGAGTCCAAGGTGGCATCTTCACCAGCTCCACCACGGTGGGGTGGGGAGCAGTATGTCCCAAGGTCCAGTCCACTTTCCTCCTAGTTGGCTTTCTGAAGATGCTGTCACCCAAATCTTGAGTAGCATCTAGTCTGTAGGCCCAAAGAAATGTAGAAAACCTGTGGGAGAGAAGTCTCTAATACAAGCAATATTATTCATTATAGCTAAAGTCTGACTCAAATGTTGTACATTTTCTTTAAGGTGTGATTCCTCTTTTTTACCTCTCCAGAGCCTGAGGTCTCTATGCCATGTGGAATCTTCACTTGATTTCCAAAATTTACTAACCTCCTGTGCAATTTCTCAAATAAAAACAGGTCTGTTATTACTCTGGATACCATCAGGGAGGCCAAAGTGAGGGATTATTTCCTTCAGTAAAAGTTTCACTGCCTCTGAAGCTTTCTTTCCTTTCTAAGGGATTGTTTTCCAGCACATAATAGATTCAGCAATTTAATTTTCTATAGTTCTAGAAATTTCAGGACCTGCGAGCTACAGTTTGACATGGGTGGTTAGTAAGTTTCTTCTACAGAGTGTGGCCTTATGCAGGTGCTTCATGACTGGCTTGCAAGCAAGTTTACTGAAGCAAAAAAACAAAAACCAAATTGAGACACAGACAGCGGTTTCCATAGCTCTTCTGTCTTCTCTCCTCAGATAATTGTAACAGGGAAGCCCAGCCTTGGCTGGTTTCCTGGGCCGAAGCAAGGCCACGGGGCTGATTTATGGCAGTTAATTTTAGCACACTGAGCAGTAAAACAAAAACTATAACATACTAAGAACTTCTTTCTTATTCTTTTTCTGTCTGCTATTTAGTTATATTCAGCTTCCTTTGTCTATATAACTGCTTTTACTTTGCACTTTGCCCAGTTCCAAGATGGTGGGACTCCCATATGGTCCCTTATCTAAGATGAACACTCAGGCAGGCTCCGCTCACCGAGCCCAGGGGCCTGCCCAAAGGACCCTGGAAGCTCTGAACCCCGGGAGGGGGCTAGCAATCATGAGCCTTATCAGTGAGCCCGCTACCCGGAGGGAAAAGGGCAGCTGGTCTCGCTCCGGGAGCTTATCATTCCCCCGAGTCCTGCTCCGAAGTGCACCCCACCCCCTTCCCCAGAGCAGCCGGGCCCAGTGCTCTCTATCCCCGAGGCATGCCTCCGCCTGCTGCCCGGGTGCTCGGCCCCCTTTTCCTCGGCTGCAGCCACCGCGGAGAACTCGCCGGCGCCTGCCATGCAGCCGGCAGCCAGGCTGGCTACTAGGGCGTGCCCCCGTGGCTCCTACCCCAGTTATTTGCTGCTTTCATTTTTTTTTCCTGTAGACTCCAGCCCCCCTGCTGATTTTAGTAGGGGACTGAAACTTTTAAGTAGGAGGCTTATTTAACTTGGTCCTGCTCTCCTACAACATGCTGTCCAAACAGATTCTTAATTACATAGCTTCTACACTGAATGTTTTCAAGACAGTTACCTTGAAGTTTCTTGCAATGGTGCAGTCTCCAGGAGCCTCTCATGATCCCCACCCCCCACCTTACGGTGCAGACAAACAGAGGGAAGGGGAATCTTTTGCACCCCCAATCAAACTCCATGAGCCTATTTCAGCTCATGGAGCCACAGACACATTCACACTCACAGTCACAGCCACACAGAGTTTATATAGGTCCTCCCCCGAGATAGAGGTTCTGATGGCCTGAGCTTAGCCCAGACACCTGGTTTCTGGTCCAGAGGTGATCAGCCTCTTCCTGGTCTCAGGGCTGGTCCCCGGGGCACTCACTGGTTCGGATGGTGCCTTGTTGAGGTGTGTGGTCCCCACCTCTCCGTCCCAGTCGGAACTGCCGGCGGTCCCAGTGGTCGCCACTCTGGCTGGTGGGGCCTAAGAAATCTCAGGGCACGTTCTCCCCCTCCTTGTCCGGGATAGCGTCCGCTGTGAGCGCCTGTCCCGGCTTGGAGGCAATCGGCCCGTTTTATGTGAAGTCACTTCCCGGTCAGGGAACCAAAATGTTACGGGGAATTGAAGCGACCAAACACCTGAGAGGTATGGATCACAGGCCTTTATTATGCATGTGGACCCCAGGGAGAAACCTCCAAATCTCGGCCCCAAACAAAGGAAGGGACTGGCTTATATATGTTCAGGCAGTGACGAGAAACTATGTGGCAGAAGATTACAGGAGCCAGGTGCGGAAATCAGGTCTAGCTTTCCTTATTTGGGAGACAAAGAAAAAGGCACATGAGCTTGGGATGAAGGTCACAGAGTACAATAGGGAGGTTGCATGTCATTCGCCCCCCCTTCTGCAGGTGGGAGGTGCCCCTGTGGTTCAGCAGCAGGGAGGTTGCCTGTTACACAACAAGTATCTTTGTTTCTCTTTAAAGTTTTTATAAACTTTTCTATAGAACCGTTTGGTTCACAGGACTCCCCTCTCCCAATTTGGTTAATGTACAGGAAAACATTATACTTTTGCTTCCTCTGTTCTCAACTGTCAGCTAGTGTTTGTAAATAAAATTGGAACAGATAAACTATTTAGCTTTGGTTGGTATTTCACTGAGCTAATGAAATGCAAGAATTCATAAAAGTGGGATAATCTTTGTTTATATAATGTGATAGAGTTTAATGTTTTCCTAACTGCTGATTATATTAGCCAGGTTTTGTTGGTTCTTCCCTCTGTGGTTCATTTCTTATAATTTTGGGAAATTCATTAGAGTTTGAAACCTTTGAAAACAGTGTTGGCATATCTTAGTATGTGTAATATGAGACTCTTCCCTCTTCAACCTATTTCATTTCAGGCACTTGAGGTATTTACCAAAAAAAAATTGCTTTTGTTTTACTTTCTTTCTTGCTCTTATATAGGATGAAACTGTCTCCCTGGTATGAAAAAAAGTGTTTACTTGTTATGTAACACTTCACTGAACAGAGACAAAAATCATGGCTTTTAATAACTGTTAGGTTTCAAAAAGCCTAGATATGGGAAATCCTTTTAAGATGTGAGTGGATGTAAAATAAGATGGTTAAATAATTTGAGCATAGAAGTTTAAAAGTATAAAACTAAAAATTATTGTAGTTTTGACAGGTACCTAACAATACATATTTTTGATGTTCATTTAAATAGGTAATACTAAAGTAGCAAATAATTTCAAGTAATAACCTACAAATAACTCTATTGTTTACATTTTGGTAACTCCATTGTTAATGAAAACACTTTATTTTGGATTTAAAATGCAACTCTTGGAGCAAGGTCAAATTAGATTTAATAGGATGATCAATTTTAAAGTCAAAATAAAACAAAATCTTTACTGGATCGATCTAAACTTTGTTCACATTTACTTTGACTACAAGAATAATGTGCTATTCTTATGAGTATACACTACCACAATTATTTTATAACTTAACTACTATCATGTATAGGTTTGCTATTTACAGTATATACTTTATGAATTTCAGAATGTTATTTGATGTCAGCAAAAGTTACTGTCAGTAACCTAGAAGTAATTTTTATTTTTGTTTGTATCTAATATGACTTAATATGTAAATAATATATACCGTTATTTTATAAGCATGTCTGAAAATGGAATTGTCTATTTATTTTTATTGTTAAAAGGGAGAAGCGGGCCCTCCAGGAGTTCCGGGGCAGGACGGACCACGGGGAGAGCCTGTGAGTACCTTAATTCACTTCTCAGGATGCAACCCTTTGCCTGTCATGAAGTCTATCGGCTATTTAAATTCTCTTCCCAGGTGCCCTATTCTTCTTTAGTCACTTCCAAATTTGGAAGTTGTAGAAGCTTTTTGCGGAACACTTTCAAACAGTGAAATATTTAATCCTATTTCACGAACTACGAAGAATTTTGCTGGCAGGAAATTTATGTGCAATGTAGATCACAAGCAGTCCTGTCCGTGCGAACCAGGGTTAGCACAGCAACACGGTCGGTCGGTGAGCCTTTTAGTCGATGTCACTGTGCTGCTGCCCGTTGCTTTGTAGTATGTCCTCTGGGATTGCGTGTTCAGAAGAACCAAAGTAAAGAAACATACAATTGAAAAAGTATTGGATCTGAACCCTAGACACATGTATTTGTAGCGAGTGTGCCACATGACTCAACTTCAAATGAGTTTTGGAAATACATTTTCCTCGCACTTACTCCTACAACTCATGGCCAGCTTGGCCAACATTTAAAGACCAGTAGATTTCATTTTATTTGTTAAAATGACATATCTTTGGGGAATTTGCAGTTAGTTTGTGGGGGAGCTAGGTCGAGAAATTGTATAATAGCCAGTATCTATTGCAGTTTATCAGGAAGTGTTCAGTTAAGTGCTTAGAATCTAAACATTGGACATAAGAGGGAGAGAGGGATCCCCAAAGCTTCCAAAATGGGGTGGAGGGATTGACCTACTCTTAGAATCACTCAATCAAATATTCACTGAATTCTCATTTTGTGCATTATGATGCTCTGGGCAAGTTCTCTCCTTAGCTACTGCCTTCAAGGGCTTATAATTTAATTTGAATGATAGCAAAAAATCATGCAAATAACTACTGACCTAAGTCAAGTTATCATAAATGCCCAGTAAAGATTTAGAATGGAGTCAGAAGGCCAGAGTGTGAAGATCGTCTCCACCACATTCCAGCTGTGTGAGCTTGGATAGATCACTTCACATCTCTAAACACCTTTCTCCTCAGTGAAAAAGTATACATACCTCTAGTGCCTACTTCGTAGGGTTATTGTGAGGCTTACATAGAAAATGAGAAAATATTTGTAAAACCATTGCACAAATGCTGCAGGAGGTTAGGAAAGGAATCTTGTATTGTGGTGTGATTGAGAAATTTTTACCAAGGATTTGGACCTAGATTTGGTCAAGAAAGGGTGATTGGGGATGAAAGGAAGACAAAAGGGAGACCTAATGAGTGAACACGACACACAGCTAGATTGGTTAAGGGTGTGCCCAGGAAATGACAAAATTATCTGAATGAGGTCCTGTGAAGGGTCCTTGCTGGGTGGTAGGAAGTGAAGTTAGGAGGGTGATTAGGACCCTAAGATGGAGACCCTGGAATGTGACTTTGGGAAGCAAGCTTTATTCACTTGCTTTGAAAGTTGGGTAAGAAAAAATGAGTAACATGATGAAAAGTAGTACTTTAGAGGCAGTTGTGAGCTACTGGTATATTCAGAACTAGTCAAAGGGAGAAGAGGCTGGAATCAGGACACTAAGTAGCTGGCTGTTTTGACAGACAAGGCATGGGCAAATACGGCCTCAGCTGGGGTTTTAATGGACTAGGAGAATTCAGTAGGGGTAGTGTGAGTTTAATATGTCTGACCAGCAATTATGATTAAAGAATAATTCTAGGACTTGGTAACTGGGTATGAGGTTGGCTATATTTATATTTTTGTTTCAGAAAAATATAAAGCGTGTATGTGTGTGTCCTCGTGCTTGAGTGAGTGAAGATAGGGTGGGGGCTGGGAAGGGGAAGACGGAGGGGCGAAAGGGAAAGAGGGAAACAAGGGACAGTGGACATCGGAGACCGATTATAATTTGAGTTGATTGTGTTCTAAATGTTTGTGTCATTTGTTTGTAAGCATAGTGACTCATTTTTCTACAGAAGCAGGATGACAGGGCAACTGACCAATAAGTCTAGGTCAACCATAATGCAATGTGAGCGGCATATATTTGCTTTGAAATTAACACTGCTGTGACCCCATTAAAAAAAAACAACAAAAACAAATTGAAAAGAAAGGCACCAGTTGGTGTTTTCTCCTGCCCTGCCTGCTCCTACTTTATTCAAGATTGACCCTGGTCTAGAGCTTTTGCACTAGCATCCATTTTTATACCAGGCAGCATGGCCCTTCCGAATTCAACTCAACATTTGGTGCATTCCTGAAATGTGTACAGCATTGGTTAGCGAGGAGAGGAATATGGGACTGCCCCTTGGAGGCTCCCAACCTCATAGTGAAGGTAGACAATGAAAGGATAAAAAATAAACCTAACACTAAATTACAAAATTCTAAGAAAAATAAAAGACAAGCAAGGAATCGAGGCAGGGAAAAATGGCAGTGAGATAGTGGAGGTTGTTTAGATGTACTCTCTCCTCCTATACCAACCGGATAGAAAAGTGGGAGTTACCAAGTGAGTCTCTTCAGCTCCTTTCCCACTAGATCAGGAAGGCAAGTGAGGGTCCCTCTCTCTTTTCTCCCACTTCTCTCTCTTTCCTGCTAAGTGGTGGAAGGCAGTCAGGTTTCGTGTGCCAGGAGACATGATCTGTTAGGAAAACAATGACTAGATTAAGCCTCTAAAATGTACCCATATCATCTGGATATAATTCTTCTGATCTTTATTTTTTCAAATTAAGAGCGATTAACATTACAAACTGTTCTGTTATTTGGCAATCAATGAAAATTTGGTTGTGATCTTTAGTATTTGTGGAGAAGCTTTGAAAACAGGAAAAAAATGGAAGTTTATATATTTGGTGACACCAAGACATGAAGACTTCCATTGCATGTGGAAGCTGGTTTTAAGAATTTATAATGAGTGATTTGGCCCCACTAAAAAGGACATGTTCTTATATTATTTGTCCTATAATGTGGGAGCCAAGAAAATTAATGGAGCTTAAATTGGAAGGACAGAAGCTCTTAGAAAAAAATGCTTTAAAGCTAATTAAACACAGCTTATAGCAGCCAGTTGATGACTCACCCATGTAAATAGATTGATAAATATGAACTAACTCCTGGAATCCAACTTGAGGACAAAGGCTGTATTTCACTGGAAAATGATTATACCACAGAAGAAGACAGATACCACATAATCTCACTTATATGTGGAATCTAAGGAACAAAATAAACTTACAAACAAAATAGAAACAGAGGCATGGACACATAGAACAGACTGACAGCTGTCAGAGGGGAGGGGGAGACTGGATGAAGAAGGTGAAGGGATTAGCCAAAGAACATACGCGTATAACTCATAGACTCAGAGAATGCTGTGGGTTGGCCAGAGGCAAGGGGGGTGGAGGTTGGGTGGAGGCAGACAGATGGGGGTGAAATGGGGACATCTGTTATTAGTGTCAATAATTAATAAAAATGTACAATTACATTCACATATCTATGCTTTATATTTTAAAGGCTAGTATTGTCAATCCTAATAGTAATTCAGTCCTCAAGGTAACTTACTTTCTAAGTGGCAAATTATACTCACTCAACTTCAGTTCAGGACTGTAAACTCAATTCTAACACCTGCTGAATTTATTATAATTGGTTTCAACTATGTGTCACTGTGTTTAAGGATTATAATATTTCAGTCATTTATCCAGTAAGCATTGATTGACTGTCTGCCTTGTGCCAGACATCATACTAGTTGAGGAGAACGTGAAGGTGAATGTCATGGCCCTGCCCTCAAGCAGTCCGATGAGCCAGTGGGCCACAACATGATATAAATGTGATGGAACAGGGGCCTTGCAAATTTGTACAAGATGTGTGTAACACTAAGTGAGTTTGGGGATGCTACTGAGAGGGATGCATTCTTTTTTCCTTCTAAGGGATGCAGTCTTATATCTCGTTAATGAGATATAATTCACATACTATACAATTCACATATTTAAAGTGTATAGGGAATGCTTTCTTAATGCTCTCTTGGCCAAATTCTCGATTATTAATGGGAGTCGGCTGGTTATTTGGGCTGCAAGGCAGGAGTCTGTCACATGTTCACAGACACAGAAGGAAAAGAAATCATGATGCTTTGGGAATAGCTGACACTAGTTTGGGCTGCTAAGGGTACATGGAGGGGGTGGGATAAAAATGCAAAATGAGGTTGTAGGGGTGGGCAGACTCCATAGCAAGAGGGGCCTCATATGTCTGTGCTATTAGGACTTAAATCTGAGAGTGGTGGGAACCATTCAAAGGTTTTAAATAGGGTTTTAAGTAACTTGATCACATTTAGAAAGTTTTAGGAAGATCACTGACAGCAGAATAGAGAATGTGTAGGAGGTGAGCCAAGGTGATGGACAGAACCTGGTAGCTGAGCTCTGTCACCACCAGTTCCAACTAAGGCGAGAGCATTCAGAGTTGGGATGAAGAGTTTGGACTATTTGAAATGAACTAACAGGTGCCAGTAGAGCTCAAGGATCAACTGCGTGTGGGTAAGATGAAAAACGATGACTCTTAAAATCTTACCACGTGCCCAGAGGTGTAGGAACACCAAGCAATAAACTGGCAATAGAACAAGAAGAACGAATTTTGGTTGGGGGAGGTAATTCTAATATATTTTTAAATGAAACATATCTAGATGACAATTGGGACATTTCAACAGGAGGACTAAGCTTTGGTAATTAGAATAGACATGTAAAAATGGGGACTAATACAATTCCAGTAAGAAATAGTGGGTCAGATCAAGGAAAGTCTAGAAGAATTTCTGTGAATACTAGGTGTAGTAGATTGAAAAATGCTTTTCTTCCCCAGAAAGATATCAGACCCTAATACTCAAAGTCTATAAATGTTGTCTTATTTGAATAATGGGTCTTCGCAGATGTGACTAAAGATTTTGTCATGGGAAATTATCCTGGATTACCTGGGCAGGTCTGACCCAATTCGTTGAAAGGCATTAAGAGCAGAACTGAAGTTTCTCAGCGGAAGTAATGGCTGAGACTGGGGTGATGTGGCCACAAGTCAAGGAGTGCTGGCAGCTCTCAGAAGAGGGAAGAGGCGAGGAATGGATCTTCCTCTAGAGCATCTGGGGGAGTGCAGCCCTGTCTAGAACTTGACCTCAGATTTCTGGCCTCCAGTACTCTGAGAGAACAAAATTATGTTGTTTGAAGCTAATAAGTGTGTGGTAATTTTTGTATAGCAGCCAAAGGAAACTATACTGGTCTTTTCAGCTACTCTAATCCTTAGCAATCATTTATGTAATGAACCCATGTAAAAAAGGCATGTGAGTACATACTGATATTTCAAATTCTTGGTAGCACATGCATTGATCAAAAACATTTGGAATTAAAGCAAATAGATAAACAAGTTTGAATGACAATTTGGCTTAAAGCAAGGCTCCTCAGTCACCAGTATTTTCTGTATCATCAGTTTAGTTAAACTCTCATGTATCTGTAAAAAAAATTACCCATTTTTCATTTTTCTACATTTTTACATTCTATTTAGTGGCTTTGAGCCCTAATGTCTTCCATGTACCATTCATTATATTGCAAAGTTGGAACAATTTAAATTTCTGATGCATAAGGTATAACGTATATAAAACAGAGTTTAAAAATATAATACTATTTGAATATATATGGGTAAGAGAGAATCTGCATGGTAAATGTGGTTTAATCATGTTTCAGTTACTTTGCCTATATTTTCTCCCAGGTTGGTTTCTGATGTTGTGTTCTATTTTTGCTTGTCTTCTATTTTCCCCCATGAGCATGTTTTCGTATATGTTATACAGAAATTAAGGCCTGGATTTTGAGTGTTTTACACTCTTTCTTTCTTTCATAAAAGATATTTAATCAGATTACATTTTCATTTTTGTGCCAGGGGATGAAGAATAGATTGTTTCAAGGAATCCTCAGTTGTTCAACATGTGTTTTCCTAACTTCTTATAAAATCACTCTGATTTTATCTTGGGTGGTTGGGAGGTTAGGGCGGTACCAGGTGGCAGCACTCTAGATTTGCCAGGAGTTGAAAAATGATAACTGGAAATACTAATTTTTGATCAAGTCAGCTTTGGACCACATTACCATGTTGGTCATTTTTGTGCATTGGCCACTCGTTGCTGACCTAATGACCTGCAGTAGCAGTCTTTGCACTGCTTCTTTGTCATAGCTACTCCTGTCCTGCCCTTCAGTCCTGATCACTGCTTATATGTAGTGTAGAATTTTTCTCTGGCAGTCTGAGCCATTCGCTTGCTAATGCACAGGGAGCCTTACGCGAAGCTCATGGTGAAGATTTGTAGGTGGAACTAGGGCTCACTGCTTGAGCTGAGATCCCTGGAGCTGCACGATTGAGAATGAGAAACATTACTGCATGCTCTGGATTGATGGAGGTGAGCACATGTTTCTTAGTTAAGGATGTCTTAAGTCTTTTTATTCTAGAAATATTTGCTTTATCATATTTTTCCTGGAATAAAGACATGAAGATCATTGTACTATATTTGAGAACATTGCCTTATAGAGGCTTTTGTTGTTTCCTTTCCTCATGCCTTTCGAATTCTTGCTAAACCGCATGTGATGCTTGTCTTTATGGTGTAACATTAACTGCTGAGCCCTTTCAAGTCATCGTTTACTTAAGAGACAAGTGGGTCTTTTGTTTAATCACTTTTTCTGTGGTGTGATTACTTCACATATCATTTTTATGCTTATCTACTGAAGAAATGCATTAAATTCTTGGGAAAAGTTAAATGTTGAACTTCTCTGGTGTTTTCCCATGTGGAATAGTCCACTTTATTGTACAAGTAAAGTGGAGGTGTCTTTATTTACCCACTTGATTATATTTCTGATTTAGATTGAGAAGAAAGGTAAGAGGAAAAAAAAAACCCACTGGTTCTGTCCTTGTTCTTAATTTGATTTGCAATTGTGTGGCAAGCTTTTTAAAGCCTTTCGTGCTGATTTGTAACACCTTTTTCGATCCTTTACAGGCACCGGGAGTGGCACATCCTTGGCATGTGTTGAGTGGAACAACTATAACGTGGTGTCTGCTAAGAATTTCACGTGGCACCTATAGGGTGAAGGCAACCCACATTTAACAACCTAGGAAATTCTGTTCCTTATTGTAATAATTCCCTGTTAATTCCAGGTTAGGTTTTAAAACTCGGTTGAGAATAACTTTGAATGAAGTGTGAAATGGGCTTTATTTAAATTAAATAATGTAAATGATCAATTATCTGCAGAAGTGACTAAATTTATAAGTAACATCATCATTTTTTTGCTCTCCCAAAATATGGCATTTGGCATTGCAATGACTGTGAAAACGTATTTTCTTTGGCCAATTATTTGTATAAATTAGTTAATAAAGTTCCACCAGGTATAATCATAGATGTGCTTGATTCTTTCCTATTATAAATGATTTTGTTGGTGTAGTATAAAACCAGATCACCATCATATGACTTTATAAAGCGACAGTGCGGATTTTTTTTCATTTTATTTTATTTTTGTTCAATCACAGTTATTTGCACCCTCTCCCCTCCCCTCCTCCCTTCCCCTCCAGCCCCCCCAACCTCCCTCCTCCCCCTTAGTTCTGTCCATGTGTCCTTGAGAGTGGTTCCTGAAAACCCTTCTCCCCATTGTCCCCTCCCCCCTCTCCCCTATTATTAGACTGTTCTTAATTTCGATGTCTCTGGTTATGTTTTGCTTGCTTTCTGCTTTTGTTGGTTATGATCCACTAAAAGGTGAGATCATATGGTATTTGTCCCTCATTGCCTGACTTACTTCACTTAGCATAATGCTCTCCAGTTCCATCCATGCTGTTCCAAAGGGTATAAGCTCCTTCTTCCTTTCTGCTGCGTAGAATTCCATTGTGTAAATGTACCATAATTTCTTGATCCATTCATTTGTAGATGGGCACCTAGGTTGTTTCCAGCACTTAGCTATTGTGAATTGTGCTGCTATGAACGTAGGAGTGCAAAGGTTCTTTGGAATTGGTTTTTCAGGATTCTTAGGGTATAATCCCCGTAGTGGAATTGCTGGGTCGAAAGGCAGTTCCATTTTCAATTTTCTGAGGAAGTTCCATACTGTTTTCCACAATGGCTGCACCAGTCTGCATTCCCACCAACAGTGCAGTAGGGTTCCCTTTTCTCCACATCCCCTCCAACAGTTATCTGTTTTGCTTTGTTGATGATGGCCATTCTGCCTGGTGTGAGGTGATATCTCATTGTGCTTTTAATCTGCATCTCTCTGATGGCTAATGATGTTGAGCATCTTTTCATATGACTCTGGGCCCTCTGTATGTCCTTTTTCGAGAAGTGTCTGTTCATGTCTTTTGCCCATTTTTTAATTGGGTTTTTTGTCTTCCTGGAGTGGAGTCGTATGAGTTCTTTATATATTTTGGAGATCAAACCCTTGTCCGACGTATCATTGGCAAATATGTTTTCCCATACTGTTGGTTCTCTTTTAATTTTAATACTGTTTTCTTTAGCCCCACAGAAGGTCTTTATTTTGATAAGGTCCCATTTGTTTATTCTTTCCTTTATGCCCCTTGCTCTAGGGGACGTATCATTGAAGATGTTGCTGCTTGGAATGTCTGAGATTTTCATACCAATGTTTTCCTCTAGGACTTTTATGGTGTCACGACTTACATTTAAGTCTTTTATCCACCTTGAATTTATTTTTGTGTATGGTGTAAGTTGGTGCTCGAGTTTCATTTTTTTGCAGGTAGCCATCCAGATTTCCCAACACCATTTGTTGAAGAGGCTATTTTTATTCCATTTTATGCTTCTGCCCCCTTTGTCGAAGATTAATTGCCCATAGAGAC
>PVJI01012412.1:0-51805 GCA_004026765.1 Micronycteris hirsuta | reverse complement strand
TTGGTACTTTTGTCTGGCCGCTTCCAAGAAAATGAGAAACGGATGGTTTTATCAGCATTCTTCCTAGGAAACAAACATTATTACACAGTTTCCTGCGGAGTCCGGTCTTTTCGAACAGGCACAAATTAATGACTCCAAGTGCACAGAAGTTGTTCACACCCTCCCCACAGGACTCTTCCTTCGTCCTCGTGACGCTTCCCCCAGGCTGGTCGGAGCGCTCTGGCGAGCGCACCGAGTTGCCACAATCTAAGAAAAGGCGCGTTCGTGGCCAAGGACCTATTTTTTCCAAATTGATGAAACGTGTCCTTAGGAGAGAGCGCCGGGGACGCGAATCGGCAGCTCCCAGTTAAACCACATCGCGTGTTTACAGGAGGCCAAGCCCTGGCTTGGCAGCACCTCACAGGGCACCGCTGTCCCCCGGCCACGTTCTGCTGACACGCCAGCGGCCGCTGTCTTTTCTGCTGTACGCAGATGCACTCCGGGCTGAACGGAAAGCGCACCACACCGGTTCCCGTCAGGAGCAGGAAGCAGCGCTTTCGGTTCACGTATGGCGGGCAGATGCCTTCCCCGCTCACTTCCCAGGGCCGGTGTGCGCCAGCCAGATAGACAAGCCCTGCTTCCAGCCCCTCTGCCAGGGGTGTCCACTGGATGGACACAGGGAAGGCCACGTGACCCTTTTCAGAGGCAAACCACTTCTGCGTGGGGGGCTGGGGGGGCATGGTCAGGCAAGCCACACTTCCCCAGTAACTCAAGTCTCTTCTTGACCTTCCTTCCTGGTGCGGTGCCAGCCTCTGTGACCCAGAAAAGTTGTTTATGAAAGCGGTTGTATCGTCTCCCGAAACCAGGGTGCCAGCTCTACCTGGCGGGATACAGAAGTCAAGGCCAGGAGCAAACCAGAAACTGAAGACCACGCTCCCTTCTGAACTTGAACTGAACTGTCATTTGGATACGAGAATCTGACCCTCCACGCCAGAGTCACACCTTCGCTCGGAAAACTGCAAACGCTTTAAATGCTCTCTCTGGTCTTGAACCTCTCACGATATTTTGTGTATTGTTTCTGAAACTTAAAAGTGCGTGTGTGCGTGAGGGCCTGGTGCGCAGACGGTAACTGGACTTCCTGTGGGGTCGTCACAGTGTGTGCAACTGTCGGGTCATTTTGTGGTGCCCCTGAAACCAGTAGAACGTCACCTGCCAAGGGGACCTCAGTGTAAAAGATGCACTCGTCACGCACTTTGGTGAGCATTGTCCTGCACACCAAACCGTTTCGGTCCGATCCCCACACGTGCAGGAGGCAACCGACCAAGGTTTCTCTCTTGCGTAGACGTTTCTCTCTCTCTCTTTCTCCCTCCCCCCTCTCTAAAAAGCAACGAAAACATGGCCTTGCCTGAGGATAAAAAGTAAGAAGATGTACTTGTTCATTGTTCTATCAGCTATGACAGGCATGTCTTGCTCAGCCAGCCCCCAGGTCGCTGGCCGCTCTGTCCGCTCTGCACTGTGCAACCCCCGCCCCAGCCCTGTCCTCGCCTGACTCCCCCGCCACCCTCTCCCTCCCCCCTGCCTGGCCTATGCCTGCTGGCACCTCCAGCCTCAAACGGGGCCTCCCTTCCCAGGCAGCCTTGCCCGCCGGCCCTGCCTGCCCTGGGCCTCAGCCCGCGGCTGTCCCTTGTCACACCAGCACCGCACAGCAATGCACGTCTGCTTCCCGCTCGAGCTGCCTTCCAGGGCGGAGGTTCCCCGGGGACAGGAACTCTCTCGTCATTGTCTCCCAGCACCCACCATTGCACGGCACCCGGCGATGTCCCTGTGGCACTTTTGTGGCGTGTGCAGTGAACACAACCTCTAAATCCCTAAACATCTGGGAGGTTGAGATGAACAGCAGGTGCAAGTTCCTGCAGAGAAAGCTGAGTGTGGATGGATCCCAGCTCCCTCCCCACCGCCACGGTCCAGGCCACCATCCTCTCTCTCCCTTGAACAGCCTCGGCTCCTTCCTGCCCCAAATGTCATCCTCGCGTGGCTGGTGCTGCCGCCTGTCACTCATGGGTCAGGGGCAGGTCACCTCCTAAGAGAGGCCACCCCTCCCCACGGAACCTAAATGAACCTGTTAACAGGAGGTCACTTCACACTCAGAGTTCTCTGCCCGGCTCCAGCCCCTGGCCGCCACTGTATTCCTGCACTTCACACAGCCACTCCGCCACCACCAGAACTGAAGCCCAGAGAGGGCGCAGAGCTCGTCTGCTGTGTTCACAGCCGTTTCCCCGGAGCCCAAAATGCCACTGGCCCGTGGGAGAAGGTGAATGAATGAATGAGCGAACAGTCTGAAAGCTCCTCAGTCCAAGTCAAAAACTGTGAGAATTGTCAGAAAGTGCTTCCAAATCAACTAGAAAAACCACTAGGTGTGAACACCCCGTCCTATCTCGGGACAGCCCTCGATCAAGACTGGAAAACGCGTCCCTGCTGGGTCTTCCGAGAGCATCCAACGCCCTCGAGGCTCCGAGGAAAAGTTGCCGAGGCCCAGAACCGCCAGCGGCACAATTCACCACCCTGACCAAGACCCGTGACACAGCCCGTCGGAGGTGGGTGCCTCCTTCTAGTCGCCGTGCGACTCTGCACAAGTTCCCAAACCTCGCTAAGTGACCGTGTTCCACCTGCTGTAAGGGAATGTGACCACGCTGTCCCCGAGTGGTCGGCCGTCCGCAACAAGCTCAGGTGCGTTATCCCTCGGCAAAGAGTAAAGGCGGGATCATTGTTGGTTATCGGAAGTCTCGTTCTCGTTAATAAATAGAAGTGCTTGTTAGAAAATGCAAATGTCACCGAGGAGAGAACTGGGACTTGGAATTTCGAGTTCTGTGGCTCCATTTACAAACAAAGCTGCCCGAGACCAGTTCAAAGTCCGGAGCTCAGATTGCTGCCTGCGGGCTCCTTGCCATGCCCTTTTTAAGAAATCCCTTTGAAATTGTGGGTCTATAAGCTAATATGGAAGGGTATTAACAGCCTGTTATTGCTTCTCCAAAAGGAATTATATTGCATATCCGCAGGATGAGACTCCCCACTCCTGGGCTATAATTAGTTCGTGTCCATGAAACAGAGGCTGCACAACTTCCTAGTAATTTACCGGCACCCTAAATTATAAGGCTGCTTTCTAAAAATGTTTTTGCCTGCCTCGTTGTTCCCGCTCGGCCTCAGCTGCTGTTTGCAGAGCGGCAGGCAGATTCGGAAGCCCTTCCACCTCACTAGAGCCTCAGTGTCCCCAACGGAGCAAAAAAGTTCACGCAGCCACCGAGCCAGTCACCCACCAGGCAAGCGAACTCCCGGGGGTCTCACTCAGACACGGCGACCTTTCCATGCCGCTGCCGAAGCCCGGCGGTGGCCAAGACCGCGCGTCTGTGTGCGACCATCCGTGGCGCTGACTTGCTTCCCAACAGGTCGATTGGGTCGGGTGTGCTCCGTTGAGCGAGAAAAGACAGGTCTTTAAAGAAATCGTCCCTTTTAATAAGGAGAAAGAAAGGAACACTAGGGCTGGTGTCCTTCCCAATGCCACTGACTATGAGGAAAGAGACCCTAAAAATCTTAGGGTCTGCGATGAAAGTAAAAGGCAGAGCCATCACTTAAAAAAGAGAGACAGAGAGAGAGAGAGATCAGCCCTGGCTGATGTGGCTCAGTGGATTGAGCACCGGCCTGCAAATGCAAAGGTCGCCGGTTCGATTCCCAGTCAAGGCACAGGCCTGGGTTGCAGGCCAGGTCCCCAGTTGGGGGCACAAGAGAGGTAACCAATCCATGAATCTCTCACACATTGATGTTTCTCTCCCTTTCTTTCCCCCTCCCTTCCCCTATCTCTAAAAATAAATAAAATCTTTAAAAAAAACATTTTTTTAAATAAAAATTACTAAAAATGCTGTTGAAACTGTCAGTGGTGAACAAACTTAATCTTCCAACAACCTTCATAACAAGCCATGGGGAAAAGGTAAAGCGTAATAATAAGAGAAACCGTGCGCTCCTGCCTCCACGCAAAAGTTATGAGGAGCCAGGTTTCTCTCAAGAGTCAACAGACACCTTGGCAGTGAGTCGGGAAGGTCAAACTTCACTGAAAGGACATTCTCGTAGAATCTCGTGGACAGCAGGCCAGTCTCCCGCAGCTCTCCATCTCCCCTGCAGGGAACACCACCTCCGCCTGCCCATGGCCTTGATGGCCGTGGGGAGCCTTCCGCGGGGCCCTCTCCAGGTGACGGATACACGCGGGCTGGCGTGTCACCATGCGTGGGCCCGACACTACAAGAACGGCGTGTTCAGGCGTTCGACTGCCCACAGGACGCCCTGCCCTGCTTTCACCGAGCTGTGTTTACAAACAGTTACAAAGCACTTGCCCAGATACCGAATTTCTACTGCTTCTTCAGCAATTAGCCACGAGCCCCAAACTCCGGCAATACATGGCAATTTTCTTGAAGAAAATACAAAACTGGGGAGCAGAGGCGAGCCATACCATCTGATGTTCCAAATAGAGCGTCAGGCTCTAAAAGGAGGAGATTTGGGGATGCCCTTCGCCAGAAGATGAAGGCAAGTGATCAGAGAAAGTGACTGCATCGGGCACTGTCAGACCCGGAGGAGCCCCTCCAGCTCGCCAGGCTCCGCGTGCCCGCTGCCCCCCAGGCCCGGCAAACCCGGCGACAGCGTGTGGCGGAATTCCAGCCACGAGCTTTTCCCTCCTGCAGAATCATATGTTTAGACTGGCCTGTGTCTCAGCCCGAGTCAGGTACAGAAGTGCTGAATGTTTCGTTCTCTGCAAAGCTGCCAAGCCTCGGTTTGTTTGCTTTTTTCCTCAATGATATGGGGATGCACGCCCTTGAACTTTGAGCCCGCGTCTCACATTATCACGCCAGCTGCCAGGTGTGTCGCGGGGAAGCCTGGTGCCCTCGCCCGCTCTGACCTGGTGCTCCGTAGGAGGCAGCGGACCAAGCATCGAAAGGCCTCTGCGCCAGTCACCATGGAGCAGAGACGGTGAGACAACAGAGGCAAGCGCCCCAGACGCACATCGCAGGCGTTCCGGGAGCGACCACGCGCATAAGAACGCTCTTCCACCGGAATGTGCGTTTCTGCCGGCGTTTCAACCCCAGCCCGTCACCGTAGGTTTTATACTTTTAGCCCCAAAATACTTGAGTGACAACGGACGCCCGGCGTACGGGCCTGCCTACGGTCCGAGTGAACGGGGGGAATGTCAAAAACCGGGATGGCATTTAAGGTTTGGGTTTAAAAACGGGTATTTTTTTAAAGTCTATAAAATTTAAAAGAGTACATAACATTCATAAAAGTGAAATTCAAAACCGTTGGAAAGAATAGTATGTTTTGGGAGAAAGAAGGAGAACATAGAACTGAGAGACCCTTTCTGTTGGGATGGAATTAGGAAATAAGGGCATCAGACTTTGGTGGGGGCGGGAGGGTGGAGAAAAACTTCTCAAGCGAGGCACTTCTCGTGACATAAGCCTACACGTGGACTATCTCTAAATTAAATCGTTTTGAAAGGCAGGCCACGCCCTCTCACAAATGCAGGTGATCTGGCTTTGAAGAAACCAGCGCCGATTTGATAGGGTCCTGGGCACTGGAACGTTCCGTGCGCCCCCAGAAATGCCTCTGCTTCCAAGTGGACTGAAGCCCAAATCCCAGAATTGTGTTTCCTCAGCTGAGAATCATAGCTTATTTTAAAATGCAAACAGCCCTGGGAAAGACGGACTAGTAAGCAAACTGTCGTGTGTGCTGTGCTTCCTCCTAGTCTCCGAAGTGCTGATAAGGAGCAGAGAGGAGGCAGGAGGGGAGTCTGGGCATCAGAGAGGCAGGAAGACGCAAAAAGCTGAACTGTGACTAATTCAGGATTTGGCTGAAGCTGCAGAGATTTCTAAGTGTTGACCAGTTTCATAACAATGAAGTACCTAAACCGTCTTCAAATAGCTAGACAGGTTTTAGAGGCTGCTAACCTCAGACCCTGCACCCCAGGGCGGGAAGGTCATCACCTTGGCATTTGCCCCATTTCACAGACGCTTGACCAGGTTTGTTTGGCAAAGGTCGCTTAATGAGCGCTCCGGGTGACGGTTACAAGGTAGCATTATCTCCTCCTGGGTAATGATAGCATGTTGCATGTGCTAAGTAAAACAGGAATTAACAAAATTCCAACGGCTTACTTGAATGATAAATAACGCGCCGCTCGAAGGAAGAGACCCCCGGGGTGTGCGGAAGAACCTGGGGCCGAAGGCTAGCGGCAGGAAGTGGAACTCTGCCGAGGCATAAACAGGAAAGCGGCGGCCCACATGTGCACCGGCACACGGCCGGCCAGCGAGAGCGGCCCCTCCGCCGTGGGCATGAGCGTGACCCCTGGCAGGCGCTGAAGCTCTTGTTTAGCTGACTTTATTTTCACATCTGCATCATCTGTGTATTTCAAAATCTGACGCAAACACTCCGAGACATCCACGGAAAATACCACGCATACCAACCACTAACGAAATGGTCTCTCCCCGATTCGAACCTCGGAGACACCCCCACGCCGCCGCCTGCTCCGCATGGCCGTCAGCCAAAGCGGGGTCGGGGGAGAGTGTCGGACGCTTCGTCACGGACACAAAATGTAACTGGTCTCACTTAACTATTTATGAACAATATGCATTTTTTTTTTAAACTGAAACGAGAGCTCGAGCTTTGAATCTCAGGTGTAGAGAAGACCTACAACCCTGTGAAAACAGAGCCGATCCAAACCGGTTTCTTAACAAACTGACTGAGAGGCTCAGACTTGCAGGACAACCGCGAAATGAAAGCGCCCCCCCCCCCCCGTGACAGCGGTGCCCCCGACTCCCTGCGTCCTAGCAGCCCACATGCCTCCTTCTTTCAGGATTGTGCAAATCGCAAGACTCAGTTTGGAGTCACAGCAAAGACGTTGGCTGATACTGATCTTGACCTTGACTTAAAGTAAAGGTCATTTCTGAAGGAAAGGGGCCAGCAAGGCATATTTCTCTAAGCCCTTGAGTCTCACCGTGGATGAGCTCACCCATGTTTCAAAACACATCAGAAAACTCCAAGTGGCAGAACTGAGGCGACAAACGGTGTTTAATTCTTTTCCAAGTGTACGAAAGGGAACCCAAATGTGATGTGAAATTATGTTGAGATGCTCTATCTACACAGACAACAATTATTCAAATACTTTGTCGAGCTTACAAGTGTGAGGGTCTGTTCTTGTTGTATTGGGCTGGCTAAAAAGTCTGTTTTGTTGGTTTTTTTCCCCATGCGATGGCTCTATAGTGCGTGAGGGTCTTTAACTTCATTTGAAACAATTCTGTTAGATTGTATTGTGACAGCTGTCCTATCCGTGTGCATTTAAAAAGAGCTTATCAAAATTGGTGAACTTTTGTGCAGCCATTTTTACATCGAACATGGAAGAAGGCATACATTTTCAGCGTATTATGC
Source organism: Micronycteris hirsuta (assembly GCA_004026765.1). Classification (NCBI taxonomy): domain Eukaryota; kingdom Metazoa; phylum Chordata; class Mammalia; order Chiroptera; family Phyllostomidae; genus Micronycteris; species Micronycteris hirsuta. The sequence goes on along the minus strand of PVJI01012412.1, from coordinate 44,368 downwards.
TTTAGTATGTCAAAAAGGGTAAAAACCAACTGACATGCAAAAAAAGATTTGTGCAGTGTTTGGAGAAGGTGCCATGACTGACTGAAGGTGTTAGAAGCGGTTTGCAAAGTCTCTTGGTGCTACTGACATTTTTGCCGAATAATCCCAGGCTGTGGGGCTGCCTCCTGCACTGGAAGAAGTTCGGCAGCACCCCTGGCCTCTGCCCACTAGAAGCCAAGGGCGGGACACAGCCGACATACTGAAAACATCCAAATCAGTCAAGTCACTGGTGAAAATGAAAACTGTGTCTTATTTTATGGAAAAACTAAACACACTTTTTGGCCAACCCAATACTTTGAATTTGAGGGCAGATGAATCAGCAGCTGCATTTAGTAGGGACTCTTTTTCCAATTTTTTTTTGAGGTATGTTATAACAAAAGAAATCAGTAGTGACTCACAAAACTGATCGCAGATACAGTTTTTCCAGAGCCTCCCTGAGCCAGGAGTCAGCCGGCCCCTCGGGCTCGCACGGTTGTCGGGGGCGGCACCCAGGCCGCACGGCACAGCAGGGGGTGTGGACTTCATGCAGGAGGTCAGAGGAAGAGGAGGAAGTGCAGGTTTATCACCCGGGGATATTAATCCTGAGCACGACAGGCCCTGATATCGCCGCCGCCGGGAGGAAGCAAACAAAGCCATTTGCTGCGTGAATGTCCCCAGAGGGGAGTCCAGGGGGCCGGGGCGTCTGCAGAGGCAGATAGCAGGCACCCTCCCCCACCACCCACGACGCACTCCCACCAAACGCGGGGCTCCGCTCTGTGTGTGCCAGGTCCAGGCAGCAGCACATGATCAACCTGCAGGGTTGGGGGGCAAGTCACTCAGAAACTTGAAAACGACACGGCCAGCAGACACTATGCAATGTCCCAACTCAGTGCCCAGGCTCGCTGTCCGGGGGCCGGTGGGCAAGGCAGTGGTGTGCGCGGGGCCAGCCTCGTGGCCAGCGCCCAGCGCCTCCGCTCTGACACGGGGTGAACCCCACTCCCCGAGACCCCGAGGCTGACGTAAACAACTTCTTGTGGCAGCGAGCATTTGCTTGCTTTGTTTAGGCCATCTGGACAGTCCATTGTGTTCAGGCCAACGCCGACAGCCGCCGGATGAGAGTTGATATGTGTTAAGTCCAAGCAAAGTGCCCGGACCCACCCTGGGGACCTCACAGAGAAGTTTCCAGTGTGTGCTGGAATATTCTGTCAGATGGCGCAGCCAAGCCGCCTGCCTCCCCGTGGCTGCGTGCCAGAGCCCTCTCAAAGGCGGGTGTCGCGTTTACTGCTGGAAAGGGCAGGAAACCGGAGCCAAAGGTCTCTGGGGCGGCCTGAGGAGTGTGGCTGGGGGGCGGGGTCTTCTTCACACAGGGAGGGGGAGTGGGAGAACCTCAGACCCAAGGGAACACGGGCTCTGCTGACAAACAGGGCCCAGGAATGCCTCGTCAATAAAGAGCAGGCGGCGGGTGTGCCAGAAAGGAGACGGCCCCTGGACGCACCGTCTCCGTCACCTGCGCTGTCCTGCCTTGTGTGCTCACCCCTAACCAGGCAGCCCCTGTGTCCCTCCAACGGGGCACGAGGCGGGACAACTGAGGGCGAGAAGTGCCACCGTGAAGAGAGAGAGCGCCCCACGTGTTCGCCTGAGCGTGTGTGCAAACGCCCACGGGTGCCCTGGAGCGCGGCGGCTCTGGTTTTTGTATTTTTTCCACTGTGTTAGTGTAAACACGGTTTCGGAAATGGAATCTCACTTCGTTGCAGAAGACATGGACCCGCGGGCACGTGCACAGGACGGCTCGATCTCAGATCGTTCGCGTCAGAAACATAAGGACACCCCCTGTGAGCGGCCACCCCCACGGGGGAGGCGAACCGCCCGAGAGCTTTATGCCCAAGTGACATCTGTGACTGCGGTCCCCCGGGCTCGCAGTTTCGACGGCAGGTGGAGAGCGGACGTCGCAGTGGGCGCACCGGGCGGCAGGGTGCCGGCGAGGGCGCCCCTGCGGGGAGAGAGGGAGCAGACGGGTCACCTGTGCGGCGGGCGTGCCCTGCCTGCACCACCAGAGACTTCTCCTGAGGCCGAGCCACGCCGGGCGGACGGCGGGACGGCGGGACGGCGGGACGCACTTCAGCAAATGTTGAACCGTCAGCGTCAGAAACTTCACGCTGAAAGTTGGGGGCCGTCAGTGGTTGCACTGGCAGATAAGGACCCTCAACAATGATGTTTAAAATGTGCTAATAGATGGTTACTGGTTCCTTTTTAAAGAGCTCTCTCTGTTTTATCGAACAATTTATACCGAGCACTTCAACATCCACTTATGGAGTAAGTACGTACCAAGAGCATGATAAACCTCTGATCGCTTCTACAAATTCCCTGCCACTTAACTATTTCCATCATTAAAAATGAGACAAAGAAACCCTATACCGTAGTTCAAAAGAAAAGGACACAGCAAAAGTTATTCTACCTGCAAAATAAAATGTGCGTGTGCATAAGTGTGTCGGCAGAAAGCACCTCTCTGAGAGTAACTTCTGAAGTGGCGAGAACAGAGCCCGGCTCGCCTTGGAGGCGTGATATTCACAGAATGAATGCAAGGCCCCAGATACACAATTCTTCCCCACAGAAACCTCACATTTCAGCAAGAATCAAACAGGATTGTCAGAGCAAACGAGCTTCCAATGTAATGATCTGTAACAACTGACCAAATAGTCTGAATTTCTGAAACAATGTGGCTCCTTTTCGTCAGAATGTAACTGATTTTCAAAAGACGGTGCAGTGTGCGCTGACGAAGCAATTGCTACTATTTTTTTTTTAATCCTGGTTTGTAGTCCTCATTGTATCTTATATTATAGCTTACACATTTCAAAGTGATTTCACACCAATTATCTAATTAAAAACCACCTATCTTTATGCCTTTTTTAAAAAATAAAACACAAGTAGAGCATGTTGTTTAAAGAATACAGTTGGATTATTCAAATTCCCTTTGATATTCCATTCGCTTTTTACCGCTCTCAAATGAAGCCATACCCAAAATTGCATGTGTTGTGTGTACAAAGGCATTGAACATGTGATTTCTGTGGCAAATCACACGTCCACTGTTGGCCACCACACCTGTCACCCCCGGGATCCTCCTCGGGTCCCTGTCTGACAGCCTGACCTTGAAGCTGCGCCCTCCCAGGAGAGGCTCGAACGTGAGCAGCCCCCCAGGACTGCCTCTGCCAGCCTCGCCCACGGCTCCGGCGACGCTCTGGGACGTTCAAGGCTCGAATTTTAAAATACCGTGTCCTTCTGCCTTGCTAGAAGGCGACCTGAGCAGCCGGTGGGGAGCCCACGTGGAGTGCCCCCCCAACCCACAGCCCCGGCTGAGCCCCCAGCTGACAGCCAGTGCCGACCCATGGGCCACCAACCTTCGAGCCGGCACCTTCGAAGCAGACGCTGCAGCCCCGGGCCAGCTTCCCCGCGGATGAACTCCGCGCAGACCGAAGAGTCACGAACAAAACACATGATGCCTTTGCCCCAGGTTTGTTACGCAGCAACAGGTCTAGTGTCCAAGATTAAAATTCTGAGACCCTGCAAAGCTGCTTTATGATTATGTAGAACACTTTGCTTCAGTGACGTCACAGGTACTGCTTGTGCAACGTGTTCCAGGCACGGGGCTACGCTTTCAGGCTCGCACGCCCTGTTGGAGCTTTCGTGAAGTGCACCTTCCTCCCCACCAGCAAATGCAAGGGCGAGCTCAGGGCTCACTCTTGCTCCCTCGGAGCGGCCCAACAGAGGCTACGAAAGAGTCACATGGTATCAAATAATTACAGTGTATCGTTATTACTAAGTCAGTGCATAGATGGAGCCAGGGGGGTGTAAGAAAAGGTACACAACCATTTCCTGAAACACAAAACTTGGTTGTGAATCAAGCGAAAGAACCAAAGTGGAAAGAGACTTTGTAAACCGTGAGTCACTCCACGAAGAGAAGTTGAGATTTAAAAATGAAAAAAAACTTATTTCAAAGTCTATCAGTTAGCTCCAGCTAGACACACAGGATCAGAATATTGTAAATAATGTATTTATAAATTCATTAGTCCTTTTTAAAATTCCAAACTAATGAAAAATAGTGCATTTTTAAACAGCTGCTTTGGCAGCGAGGGATTGGCTTCGATGACCTTTCCAAGTTCCCTGCATGAGAAACACCAGCCGCCGCAGCTCACAGAGGACTTTCCATCCAGTTTCAATGACTTGCACTCTCTGTACGATACAAGAATGCCTATATTAATGAATTCATCATTAAATCATGTTTCAGAACAAATAGCATTCATGTCAAGACCATTCGTTTCTGGAAAACATGAATAGTATTTGCCTCTGTTTTATAAATAACCATTACTTTTCATTTTTAGAATGTAATGGCCCTATAATAGCTATTATAACCCAAAATATAACCCCAAAAAAGGGCTGTGATGATAAATTAATAGATGTAGCCTTTCAGGGAACATATTCCCAAATATTCATATTTCATGCAGGTCCCAAAGACGAGCAGTAAAATATTTCTTGAAATCACGTGGCAGATCTCTGACTGAGGGATTTTTAGGTATTTAATGGAATCATATGAATATGCATGACTCTATCTGCATAAGCTCACAGGGAGCTTTGATTCCTCGGTTTTCTGTATAAATATGTGTTTAGATATTTGCCGCCACGGAAACAACAGCAGCGACCACTTGGCTACTAGGCAAGGAAAGCAAAACGTAAAAAGTACAGAGGGATCAAAGGCCGCGGCAGGCGCGAGCCGACAATTCTGCCGCAGGTACCTGAAAGGGGACGTCACCTGGTTTCCTAAGCAGGGAAGACGCTAATTCTGCTGATGAAGACGTTGCCCCCCCCCCGCCCCCGTGCTCCGTTTATTATGCAAGGCCCGCAGAACGTGAGCCCCACGCCAGCTAATGATCTCCCACACCTGCGCATGTGGTGCGGTTTTAATTAACACTCCAAGGAGGTTTGTCAAGAGTAATCAAAAATATTGTCGCTTATAAAGCCGTGGCAAGAAATCGATAGTTTTCATCAGAAAAGGTGAGGTCTGGCATAACTGAACCATTTAATTGCTTCATTCCAATAAACAAAAACTGCACATTTTAACGACTGCATCCGGGGGATCGATGGCTGGGCCCACAGCGCGTGAGGCAGCAACACGTGGTGGGTGTTCGGAGTCCTCCTCACCCCCAGGGCGGCCGACGCTTTCTCACTCCGTCCCCGGGGCGGGAGGTGGCCGGGCCGACGCGCCGCCCTGATTTATGGCGAGGGAGTGACCTCTGGGGCCCTGAGCCCAGAACGGGTGACTGGCTCTCAATGCGGAGCCCCCGGCTCTTGACAAAGTGCCGGCAGCAGAAGGAATTCACTCCTCTTCCCCGGTCGTCAGCGGGCCCGCCCTGACCCCCGCTCCGGCTCCTCTAACAAGATCTCCTGCCGCCGCCTGAAAAATGGACTGTCGCTCTGCCTCTCCGCCGCCCGAGTGACTGCCCCCGTCACCGGCAGCGAGCTGAGCCCGCTGGAGGTGTAACTAAACGCCAGCCCCGGTGCAAACACTGGAGAAGCGCATCTCCCCGGACGCAGGCCGCGTTCCAAGGCACCTCTTCCGGAAACGTTTCCGTGGACTGCACGTTTCATTGAAAGCGGCTTGGGGCCCCCTGGAAACTCATTCATTCATGGGGCCCAGGACCGGAAGCTCTCGTTGAACCCGCAAGACCCTAAGAGCGACGGGTGTGTCGCTGGTTGTCACTCAGAGACTGAAGTCGCGTGCACGTAGGCGGGTGTGAAAGTTGCTTGAAAATGCACTGAGCCCCCGGGCGTCCCAGTGCGGCGAGTGTACGAGTTTGCGGGAGGAAATAAAGACATCCCGCTGCACATTTTAAGCGTCCTGGTGGGCTCAGGCATCTGCCTCTGTGGCGATATTTTAAAACACATTGTCAATAAATGCTTCCCCACGGTGACTTCAAAGACGCTCAGATAGTAAGTCTCGGCGCCTTGCCACGGCCGCCAGGAAAATGCACACAAAAGGCAGAAACCCACATGCACCCGATTTTAACAATCAGCTTAAAACAATGAAGCGCCAGCGCCGCACCGGCGAGCCCCACGTCAACCCCGAGACAATTAAAAGGCTTACGTGGGAAGGTCCGTTCTGTCCCCCCCGAAGCCTTACGCAGAATTTCTGCTCCCTCTTTAATTTTCCATTACCCTGCCCTCCCCGCTGCCTGCTTCACGGCTCTCGGCTATTGGCTTTTACAATCTGTCCCCCGAGAGCCAGGAGTTATGGCCCCTGTCGACGGAAGAGAAAGCGACGTTACTCCCTGTCACCTCTCGGCTCCGGCAGATTCCGAGCGCTGATGGATCGCTGTCATCGCTGCAGGAAGGCGCCAAGACGCTGGCGGCGCTTGCCCGCCGGCCCACGGTCCTGGGGTCAGGGTGACACTCGGTGTCTCCCGAGTCGACCCCAAAACTCCAGGAGCAGTGGCAGCACGGCCCCTCGGCGGCCACGATGCAGACGGCCAGGACGGGCACCCAGCCTGCCGCGGGCAGAAGCCTGCAGCTCCTGCCTCTCTGGCGTCGCGGCAACAACCAGAGTTTGTTTGCCAGAAGAGCCTTCAGCGCCGTCCGCAGTTGGTTCTTGAGGCACCGTGTAGAACAAACATTGTGGGTGAGAGAAAGCTGGGGAAGCCTCGTTTAAAAGGCCCAGGGACGCCGGGATGCTGGGTCACACCGGTGATGTCGCTGTGGTCTCGTCCGTGCAGCAGAGCCGTCTGGGACTGGACGTCTCCGATGCATTTGCCATTTTCAGGCCCGCCCAGCTCTCTGTCTCTCTCCCCTGCCTCCCAGGGTCAAAACGTGAGCACCTGCCCTGACTTACACGTTGTTGTTACAATGTTACCACCTTCACACGGCTGGAATAAAGGGGGGTTTCCAGAGCTCACCGTGAACTCCCGGCCTTGGGGCATGTCGCGTCGGGCTCCCGGCCACGGGACGGCCCTCACAGCCTTTCCTCCTGTTTGGTGCTCGGTTTGCACCTCGCCCCTGTCCTCCCCCAGCCTGACTTCACCCTCGGTGGGCGATCCGTGGGGCGCAGTGGGAGCCGCCGCAGGAAGACCCTGCCCGCGAGGCCCTCATCCTGAGTCTCCCGTCCGGGGTGGGTGGGCTGCAGCACCCTTCGGGCAGAAGCCCTTATCAGGAAACACCCTCCGAGCCTGGGCCCCCCACCCGTGTTCATCTACTCGCCTATAAATCACGGACACAGCTGGTCCCACTTCCCCATCCCACATCCTCAGAGCCAGGCGTGCCACAGACTTCTTCCGATTTCGGCAAGGTCATGGGGGGCATACACCTCACGTTACATAACATTTCCACAGCAGGGGGCCCTAGGGCAGCACCCTGGAAGGAAGCACACCGAGACCCTTTGCTGAGAAATATCTGGTTGTCCCCGCCGTGCTGAGAAGAAACGCGGCGAAGAGCCACACACCAGCTGAGGCCCGTTCTGGCGGAGGCTCCAAAGACGCAAAGGCTTCCGGACGCTGGGACTTTGGATGAGGCTCTGGGAGCCTTCGGTACTTGGGTGAGTTGTCAAACACACACCAGCACAGACAGCGCGAGGTGACGGTGGGGGGGGGGCGGGTGAGGAGACAAGAACCGAGAAGGAAGCCCAGCACGTCACTTCGGAAGCCTCAGCTCCAGTGGCCGCCATGCTCCCCCCACCCCAAAGGGGAACGGCCTGTCTTTGAGATGCAGGACCCAGAGCCAGAGCCTCTGCCCCCGGAAAATGGAAACCTGTCTCCTCGTCTGCAGTTCAGAGCCCTAACGACACTCACACCCCAGAGGAGGCGGTCACGTGGCCTGCGGCACTTGCAGAGCACAGTCCCCTTGCTAATCCGCTGTGTGTGTCAGTGACGGGGACACACCCCCGACGTGGCAGCGTTGGTTCGCTGAAACTCTCCCAAGCCACGGGGATTAGCCGTGATTTTATTTCTCCAGGGCTGACCCGGGCTCGCCGTCTCTGGAAGTAATATTTTAGGAAGAGTCAATAATCCATTTCCCCCGAGTGACCTCCGCTCCCCGCAAGGGGCCGGGTGAATTGAGGAGCGAAACGGGCCGGAGCGTGTGGATAAAGGGCAGGTGTTTTGCTTGAGATCCTCGGGGAAGGGAGTTTAAAAACTGTAACATAAAGCACTTTCCGCAAAGCGCCACCATCCATCACGCATGGCTCACCCCCGACCCTGACGGCGGGTCCCCCGCGCGGGCGGGCTCACCTCGCCTGTAATGAGAAGCGCCGTGGAGCGGCCGGTGAAGGATCGGCGGTGTCAGGCAGCCCCGCGCCTGCTCCTAAGAGTTGTAATTGCCTGTCGGTGTTTCCCTCCGGCTCGTCCCTATTCTGCTTCTGCTGAGCCCGTGAGGACAGCGATTCTCCCGTCCCGGACTGGCACCCCCGCGAACAGAGTGGGGACTCAGGCGGAGAGGAGATGCCACCCCCGCCCTCGCCGCCGCGCCCCGTCCCTCCAGCCCTGCAGCCCAGGTGGGGGCCCCCGGCCAGGGGACGAAAAGAGCACCTTCGCTGACCCACGCAAGTTCACAGCAGCTGTGCTGCGTCCCTCCCTGCAGCGCCCAGTGTGAACACCCCACGTCCGGAGCCGCTCTGAGCACAGGGCCCGATCGCGAGCCGAGAGGGACCCGTCTGCCGGCCGCCCGTGCCACCTTCACAGAAACATCCGGGGCCTCTTCTCCTTTCCACAGAGAAGGCTCTCGACGCCCGGCTGTGGATCCTGCCAGGCCCGGGCCCCGTCAGGCCTGTGCGCACCAACGGCCCGGGAGTCGAAGTCTGTCCCTGCGGCCGTGAGCACGGCCTTTACACTCTCCCAGGTGATGCTCCCTGGAAACAGTGACGTCAGTGCCCTTGTGACACGCACCGCTTAGCTCGTGTTCTCTCGTCCACATCACAGAGGCGCCAAAAGTCCCTCGTGGTGCGAAGACGGTGACGTCCAATGCAACGTGGACAGCCGGTCGGGCCCCAGGCGTGGCCTCTGCAGTGTCCGGAGTCCCAGCTGCCCTCCCAGGAGGCCCGCCGGCCCTCCCCCAGACTGGGAAGTGCACTCGCCCAGACGGCACCGCAGGCCCGCTGCCGCCTCGAGGGCTCAAGCGAGCGGCATCGCCTGCAGACTGGCTGCTGGGGCCGTCCCCGCCGACGGCTTCCTGCGCAGCCGCTGCTCCCCCGCTCCGTGTCGGGGGGACACCCGTCATTTCTTCACTGAGACCGTCAGCGTGGGCATTGAAAGCAGACATCACTCCTGCATCACGGTGCCGATGTGCCCGCTGACCTCGCCCTCACGTCGGGTCCGGCCACGCTGGCGAACCAGCTGCCGTGAACCACGGGTGGGGTGGCCAGGCCCCAAGTCCAAAGCTGGAGACTCCAGCTTCCAGTCCCCTCACCAACGTCATTTTCTTCTTCTCAGTAAAGACCAGGATGTTGCCTTAAACGGCTCAATGTCACGGTTGTGTCCCCACAGATTATGATGACAGAAATAACAGTACCGTGGGTAGAGGACCTGCCATAACTCCACGTCCCCCCAGGTGCCTGAGACAACAGGTAGGTGACGACTTATCTGAAGGACGGATGTGCAGCAAACGCTCGGGGCAATTCTCCATAAATCCTGCTCTCTCTGCAGAGCTCGGGGGAGGCAGCCATGTCAGTGAGTTCAAGGTTACGTTCCCTGATAAGAACCTGAAGAGCAGCTACTGCAGGTAGGCAGTTAAACACGAAACAGGTGTCGGCGAGGTTCTCTGTGTGTGTGGTAAGCAGGTGAGAACGCACCTTGGGAAGCAGTCCCGGAGGATAAACACGGTGCACATCCCTTCGCTTCCCTCCTCGCAGCCGCGGCCCTTCCTACGTATTAATTTTGCTAAAACAGCCACGCGGGCACAACCTACTGGAAGGCATGACGTGCCACCAAAGTGCCACCTTGAAGAGGAAGCGCACCATGCAGGGACCCGCGCCATGAACCCCTGCAAAGTCCCACTGGGTGAGGCGGTCCAGGAGGCAGCACTTGAACCCAAAACCAATCCTTGCATACACGGGGGCCATGTCACACCCTGAGGTTTGGAAAGGCCCCCGATGGCTTTCAACGGTTCCTTTTGGGGCCAAGGACGCTGGTGTCCAGGGGCAGCCGGGCTGCGTGGACAGCATCTCTGTCGGCGGAGTTGAAACGGTGTGTTTGTTAAGTCCCAGGTTCGGCAGCTGAGCTGAACTGGGAGCTGCCCCCGCCTCCTGCCCCGTGAGACACTGGCTCTGTGGCAACCATGAAGGTGCTTCTGGGCGTGCCCCCCTCCCCCGCCCCCGGGTAGCGAGGCCAGAAGGACTCATCTGCCAGAGACGGGCCAGGGCCCAAGGGTGTTGTCCTGGGCCCGCGGCAGTCACTGCTGGACGGGCCCCTGAATCCGTTCGCATTCGCAGACTGCGAGTCAGTCACCCCACGCCCCTCACGGGCACCGTGCCGGCGAGGGCGTGACGCCACCCGGCAGGCCGGCTTCCACTCCCCTTTCGAGGAAGGCCCTGCTCAGGGTGGCCCACGGTCTTCCTCATTCCCACCGGTCATCTCAAAGGAGGGGATCGATTCTCTGGCCTCTGAAGAAACGAAGCACACGGGGGAGCCAGCAGCTGGTGGTGACCCACCCCGGGGACGGCACGGGCAACTCTCTGATTGGTCAGAGGAGACCTCCGCGCCTGCTCATTGATTTCAAAATGCAAATCGGAACGCAGCTAATCTCCACATAAATAGAACAGGTCGGGCATGGATCATATCAAAAATTAACCAGCGTGATAGCGAGGAAGTCATGTGCTGTCTGAAGGCGGACGGTGATGAGTTCAAATGTCAGAAGCCACCACAGACACACACACGCACACACACATGCACACATGACAGGAGGTGTCGGCAAAAGCCAACAGAGGAGATCAAACACGGCAACACAGCACCAGACACTGTTCCGTTTGCGCAGAGGGGGGCAGGGGAGGAGGAAGAAATGCGGACGGACCAGTCGGGGCAAACGCAGCGTGAAGATGGTCGGCCTGATCCGGCCCCGGTGAGAGCCCCACGTGGGACAGTGGCAGGGAATCTGGGACACAGGGGCCAGCCGGGATGACACCGGCCACCGCGTGACACCTTTTGCTCTACGAGAGACCTTTGCTAACCCACGGAACATGTCTGTCTCTGCCACGTGCGTGGCCTGGTCATGGATCCCACCCGGAGGGACAAATGAACGACTCAACGGATAATTGTCAGCTGTGGACGCAAGTCGCGTGGTGGCTGTCCCCTCGCTGAGGCCGCTGCCTTCCGGGGGGCGCAGGGACTCACGGGTGCGCTCTGGCCACGGCACAGACGCGCAAAGGCCTGCATGCTCCCCGCCTTGTGAACCTGAAATACCTCCTTTATGCCCCCAAAAAAGAGTAAAACACAGAAAGGTCGGGGTGTCAGTCACGGGCACGGCGCAGACCCCTCCACAGCCCGGACGCCAGTGACGAGGTTGATGTCTGCGCATCCACAGCTGCCGATGTGGAAAACTCAGTGCTTGCAGGTCCGTGGGCACGATAGCACAGCCACACTTTTATGGGCAAGCAGCTGAGTCCCCGTGATAAATAACCCCCAGCCCACGCAGGCAGGGGTCTGAGGATTTCTGCTTTAAGGAGAGGGTTTAATTACAGAGACAAAGAGCGAGGATACACTCGCCCGCCTCCCCCATCCGGCCTCCGACCCCAGGACCACAGCTGCACACGCAGGTGACCGCCCTGTGCACGCAGGGACAGGGGGAGGAGACGGCACCGTGTCACGTCCTCAAACAACTGACATGCTCACAGACGGGGCCGCCTTCGGCTACCGAGGTTTCAGCGAAAAGGACGGAGCCCTGAGGTGTCCGACTTCCTTGATCGATCAATCCTTGACACTGGAACGGGGTTTCTTAGGGCTGGGACGCCACCGGCCAGCAGCGCAGCTTTGGAAAGAAACGCGGTGTCAGAGCTAGGTTTCTGCTCCAGGGCGCCCTCCGCGGTCACGTCTCATCCGACCCACACGCCAGTCACCTCTCACCCGCATTGCAGCAAAGATCTCCTGGCGGACGACCCCGCCCGGACACCGAATTCCTCACTCAGGCCCCGGGGGAGCCTTCGAAGGTCAAGGCTGATGAGGACACTGTGCACTTGACTCAGAGTCTTACGTGGCCTCTGGGTCCCTTCCCTCCAGGGTCTTAGCTCCCACCCACCACCACCTGCCTCAGTCCAGCCGCACATCTCTCCACCTGATGGTAAAACAACAAGGAAAATCAGGGGATGACCTCTGGCTCCTCGTGCTTCCTTTTCTAGGCTCCAGACTCGGGCAGAACCCCGTGCCCCTGCCTGGGCGGCATGAATAAAAGCAAACTCCGTGGCTGGGCCATTCACCTGTTACTGTGGTTTGGGGCTAAAACAAATCATTGTTCTTACCAGGTTATAAACCCTTAAAAAAAGGTCCCTTAACGGAAACACTAACAGCTCATTAACTGTAATGAGAGCCATTGTCGAAGACGCGTCCCGGCCGAGCAGCAGCCACCGCAGCCACCAGGTCTTTGTCGGCCGGGGAGCTCCGACCAGGGTGGCCCACGCCAGGCAGCCGTCCCCGCGCCAGGACCCAGCCCCGCGGCCGTGGGTGACTTCTCCCAGCCCATGCACACAGCAGGACTCGTACCTCGAGACAGCGATTTTCAAGCTTTTTCTGCTTTTAAATTGATTTGAGAGAGAGAGAGAAACATCGCTTTGCTGTCCCACTGCTGACACACTCGGTGGTCGCTTCCCGTGTGTGCCCCGGTCAGGGTTTGAACTCACGACGCCGGTGCATCGGGACTGCGCGCTAACCACGGGGCTGCCCGACCAGGGCTCAGCCTTTTTCATCTCATGGCCCATGTACACTAATTACTAAACTCCTGCGGCACGCCAAAAATATACATTCTGTTTCTTGCCAATCTGACAAAAAAACCCCAAACAGGTCTAATTCTGCTTGCTCACAGCGCACAGCTCCTGCTGGGCAGGCCGTCCTCACTTTTCATCTGACAACCTAAGGGGAGGGGGGTCAGTGCCCCCGACCGACAGAACAGCCAGGTGTTGTGTGTTTTACATCCCTAGGGCGCATGGGGTGAAAATCGCTGCCTTGAGGGAACGCCACACATCTGGGGGGGGGCCACTGACAAAGAGGGGAAGTCGGCCGCCCCCACGGGCAGCGAGGACACGGGATGCCGGGCGGCAGGCCCGCGGTCACAAACAAGCTCTGCGTCTATTTCTGGAGAGTTTCCCGCAGCGGAACGACTTACCCACTGGGGCAGGGTTCAGCGCTCGGGCCTGGACGGATGCGCGCCTGGAAAAACAAGGAGGGAAGACCCAAGTCAGAGCCATCCGAGGAGACAGGTCTCACACCAGGGAGGGGGTCACGTGGCATGCGGTCAGCCCACCAGTTGGTTTCAGATGCTAGGATAAAAGTTCAAAGCCACGGTGGCAGGAAGCTGATTAATAGCTGATATTCTCCCCAGAGGGATCTCCCTGAAGGTTTGCTCACGAGAGCCGCCGAGGGCCGTGTGCTCTGGTCCCGCAGGGGCTGACGGGCAGCTGCCCCGCGTCCCCCAGGACAGGCCCGGGAAGTGTCCCTTCTGGCACGAGAACGACACTCGGGAGTCTCACACCCCCCTGAACTTTTGTTGCCCCGTCTCGGGGGGCTGGCTCACCACTCGCCTCAAATCACGGCCATGGTCAACCTTGGGGGGCGCTCTTTGGAAAGGTTGGTCCTCAGTCCCGGGCGTCACTTGCTATGTGTAGCTTTTATAATAATTAATTGCGCTTCCCTACGCTGCCCTCGGGGAACCACGTACGTGACTTTTTAACCACAGGTGTGGAGTGTGGAGTCACTCAGTCCATAATGCCTCGATTTCTGGGGCATTATCTTCACCGGTCAATCCAGGGTCCAGCACAAGTAAAGCCCCTTGTTATTATAAAATCATTTACTACAAAGTCATAAGCATGCCATTCGGTAACATCACAGTATCACACTCAAGCAGGCCGGGCGACATTTTAGGTGAAACGCTCAAATTAAAACTATAAATTAACACACCCCTATGATTACCCTACCAACCACACTCAAGCGGGCGTTACTTCTGCCGGGTCCTGTGTGTGCCCTCTCTTTAATTTTTTGAATTCCCTTTTGCTTTCCCCATTCACTCCCACCCCCCCGTCCGCCCCCACCGGCCGGCGAGCCCCGGGTGGTTAGTATCTGTGTCGTGGGCTCGGATCTCAGGATCGCGCTGCTCTGGGCCCGTGTTCGTCGTTCTGCCGCTCGTCTGCTCGGCCACTAGTCCTTTCGCTCCTGTCTCAATCTCAGTCTTGTCTGACATTTTCAGTGTTTACGTGGTTTAAGCGATGCCAGAGGCGGGATGTTTGTGTCCTGGCTGCTCATGGAATGGGTCCGTCATGGGACATTTTTCTAGGCTTGGCTGGCTTTTTCCTGTCTCCCTGCACCCCCAGCAGGCGAGGCCTGCGAACAGCACAGGCAGGGCCTGGCTGCACACTTTCCTCCAGGGTCACGAACTCATCAAACAGTGGGGGGCGGGGTTCGGCTTCACGAAAGTGGGGTCAAGCCCCGTGTCTCAGCAGCCCGCTTTTTTCTTTTGAGAATATGTCACGGCCACTTTTCTAGGTCAGCAGGTGCGGCTGGAACGCGTGCTTTGTAACAGCTGCATACTATTCCACAGTGCGGGGCCCGGCCGCTCGTGCGCACGCTCCGTCCTGCAGGGCCGTAGGCTGGGCTGTTTCCTGCCGCCTCGAACGAGGCTGCCACGCACGTGTGCACGGAGGCCAGACACACGGACGATTTTATTTCTGCAGGACGGACTCCTAGGAATGGATTCCTCAGCTCACACACCACGCTCTGTGTCTTACTCTCCGCATGGCACTGTGCGTCTTTGAGGTCATCGATGCCTTTAGCGTTTGCAGGCCTCACCCGGTGGCCGTCCCAGCCGCCTCATCCTCCCCAGGGAGCCCCAGTCTCGCTTCACCTGTCACCCTCCAGCCGCGGGGACACAATGACAGCCACGGCGCTTTTCAACTATCACTGAAAAGTGAACGCCCTGGAAAAGCCAGCGCCCAAGAGAAAAGCAACGATAATTCCAGCTTTTCCCAAGTCCCAGCACATCTGAGTGTGGAACGTGGTCAGGACCAACCGGGGCCCAGCGAGAAAGGGGCAGTGGCGCGGGGGTCGGGGCCTCGAATTTCTGGAGACTCTCCCAGGTGCCAGGCACTTTGCCACGATCAGTGCCCATCGGGCCAGCCCACGTGGCTGCCAGGCACGTATGGCCTGCAACGGAAAACCACTGTCCCCGCGCCAGCGCCAAAGCAGAGGCTCTGGGGCCACTTGCGTTTTTTCCCTGTGAACAGAGGCCCCGCCCCCTGTTGTCTCCGATCGCAGGGTCCCCTGCCAGGGGCACACGGGCCCAGAGGCCCCATGAGGGGCCGGTGAGCTGACTGTCTACTTGCCAAGAACAAGCGGAGGATCCTGAGGGAGGGAGGGAGGAGCCCAAAGGTCAAACCGTTGGACGAAATCCCATCTCACCGAGCTCCCGGGCGCCCACAGGAGCAGAAAGAAGTGCGCAGACAGACACTCGGGGCCAGGCGGGCAGGGACGCGCAGACGCCACGAAGCCGAACACAGGACTGGCCCCGCCTGGGGGAGAGGGACAGCCCCGCAGAGGAGACTGGGGGTCTGCACCCCGAAATGAGCACGCGTTGCCTCATTCACTCTTCACGGCCGTCTCCAGGCTACAGACGCCATCGATGTCACCTTTGTTATAGATGGGGGGGGGGGCAAAGATGTTAATTAACTTGCTCTAAGTCCCAAGTCCGCAGCAGCACAGGACCGTGGATCCAGGCCTTTTTCACTCCGAAAAGCCTGTGTCCCCTCCATTTCCCTACATCCAGCACTCCTCCGCATTTCCCACAAAAAAAGGTAGGCAGGGAGGACCCAGAGGAGGAGCTTTGAAGGGGACTTAGCAGCGAGAAGGGGCTGGACTTTCCTTCCAGGCCACTGGGGGGCGGTAGAGAAAGGAGGCGGGAGGGACTCTGCCTGGGAGGCCGGGAGGTGGGGGCCATCTGCCCCTCCTGTCCCTTCTGTCCCTTCTGCACAAAGCTCCTCCTGGAGGCCCCTGTGCTGCCCAAGGGCTCGGTGCCTGAGGACTCGGTGCCCAAGGGCTCGGTGCCCGAGGACTCGGTGCCCAAGGGCTCGGTGCCCGAGGACTCGGTGCCCAAGGGCTCGGTGCCTGAGGACTCGGTGCCCAAGGGCTCGGTGCCCGCTTTTGGATGGAAGGAACAGGGGTGGGACCGGCGTTCAGGAGTGAGCGATGCTGATGGGGGCACCGTGAAACTTCACCGGAAATTCGGTGGGACCGGAGCAGCCCCGCTGCCCTGGACCGGGGACATCGGCTTTCCGCCCACACCACACCAAGTCATAACTCCCTGTCTAGTGACAGCGTCACCCCCTGGGACCTTCTCATTGAAGACAATGCATCCCTTCCCGCTCCCTCCTCTCAATTGTCCCGCAGAGTCGCCGACAGTGCAGTGCAAACGCTCGAGAAGCAGCCGAGACGAAGTCAGCGTTCCAGTGCCCACACGTTTACACTGCCCGGTGAAAGTCTAAGACGTTTACTATTCATGTCCGCCTCCTCCGGGGACCTCGACAACGGGCCGTGCAGCCCGCAGCACCGCCGCTCTCCCTCCTAAACGCAGGCACCGGAGCGGACCTCGCGGGACAGTGTGTGCCCCGCGTGCTGCCCATCCTGGCATGTGGAAGTTTCCAGCACAGCGACACTCCACTGTGAGGCCAGCCGCACCGCATGCAGAGCCGCACCGTGGTTCTGTCCAGGGCACACGGGAGGCAGCCAGCCTCCCAGGTCATCGCCACCAGTCTGACTAGTAACGTGACTCCTTGCAACCTAAATAAATCGCCTTCATCCTGACAGGCGTGGCCCAGCAGGTCGGCACATCGGCACATCGTCCCGCAAAGCGCAAGGTCGCCGCTCAATTCACGGTCAGGGCACGGCCCCCATCGTGGGCTTGGTGCCCAGTCAGGGCGTGAGCGAGAGGCAAGCAAGCCACACTTCTTTCTCACATCAGTGTTCCTCCCCCTCTTTCTAGAATCAGTACAAGAAAAAACACTTTAAAATAAATACAAATAAAAAACAAATATGACCACCTTCATAAAGGCAGTCTAAGAAATGCAGTATCTAGCCACTAAATTCAGTGCTCTGTCAGAACAGAGTGTCAGGCGCCTCCACCGTGGCCAGGCTCCGCGCAAGGCGGAGAGGAGGTACCAGCTGGAGAGGCTCCACGCTCGCCGTAGGCAAGTCTGGGGCAGGGCCTCCAGGACCTCCGAACTCCCAGTTCAGGCGACAAACAGCTACTCCCTGCCGGCCTGTCATTCCTGGGCTAAAACGCCCTCTGAGCTCAGGTCGCTGGGAGACAGCCAAGTGTCCCCAATGTCCACCCGCAATGACTCCTGTCCCCGTACGGGTGTGACTCTGAACTCAACTGCCTTGCCAGCGGGCAGCGAAAGACAGGACATTCCAGAGCATCTGAGCCATAAAGACACCAACATGGCAAATGCTTGGAGTCCGCACGTGGTCGGCCACGTACAAACTAAAGCCGCTGCGTCCTGGAGAGACAATTTATTGCTAGAAAGGACGCAGCCAGCCGGCAGGAAGCACGGGCACACTGCCCCGCTGGGGGAGCTCCACAGGGGGCGAGATCGGGGTGGGCAGTGGTTCCCACGCCTAGCACGTCCGCAAGCGACATCAGTCAGCACCAAGACGGCCCGATGGACAACCCTGGAACCCGGCAACGCCGCTCTGGGTACATGCAAACTAATGACCTTTCTAGTTGGACTTCACCCTATTAAGGAAAAAAGGAAAATGAAGGAAAAACTCCGTTCCCATCAGCCTTTTCTCGGCTGGAACCTGGGACCCACCGCTCAGCCGGCCGCCATCCCCCGGCCCTCGAGCTCCGGAACACCACCAGCCCTGCAGGTTTCGTCTGCTACACACCGAGTTCCATCCAACGGAAGAGGCCAGCGGTCATCGGTCATCACGCACACACGCATGCTGTCTGACAGGACTCTAAGGAAAGAGAAACCACAGCCGAATCTAAGCCTCAGCACCATCTCAGAGAGGAAGGTGGGAAGCAAACGCACTTCGGAATCAATGTTGCACATGCTGAATCTCAGTTCCCTCTGATCCCAATGGGGTCGCCTGGTCAGGCCCCTCTCGTGACACCTGGACCTGAGTCATCACCACCCAGCTGATCCGCCCTGCTCCTGTCCCGTTAATCATTCTCCATTCCACGGCCAGAGTGACAGTTTTTACGATACAAATCTGGTCGTCTTGGCTTCAAAGTTTCCAATGACTTCCTTAATCATTAGCTTAGCCATGTGCCTTCCCCGCTCGACGTTCTATGATGACACTGATTCCCTGTCATCGGGACTGAGTCCCCGTGTCCGGCACACCGTCTGGTACCTGCAGGGTACTCTGTGTTTGATGGACAAAAAAAAAAAAAAAAGTCTCGGATGCTGGCTCATGCTGTTCTCCCTGACAAGGTTTAGCAGAAACTCGTTTCTGCCAGAACATAGTTACTGGTGTTCCAAGGTAGAGCTTCTCCAAGTGCGGGGCCAGGCACGCAATCAACAGTGACTAAATGTCCGGTGTGATGCCGCTGCTGGCCGGGAGGGCGACCCCGAAGACACAGTATTGTAAGAAATAAAATGCCATGGATTCCAGAGGACTCCCTGCTTCAAGTACTCCATGACCGGTCTCTCCGTGGTTTCCACCCAGACGTGTGTCCCAGCGGGACCCCTCTCCAGCCTATTAACCATCGATTCTAAAACCCCAGGACAAGCCCTGGCAGGTGTAGCTCAGTGGATTGATTGCCAGCCTGCGAACCAAAGGGTTGCTGGTTCTATTCCCAGTCAGGGCACATGCCTGGGTTGTGGGCGAGGTCTCAAGTAGGGGGCGCACAAGAGGCAACCACACATTGATGTTTCTCTCCCTCTCTTCCTCCTTCCCTTCCCCTCTCTAAAAGTAAATTAATAAAATAAAATAATAAAACCCAGGACAGGAAGACACTCCCAGGGCCAGTGTAACAGGCCAGCGATCAAGGGGTCACAAGCGCAGTCCAAGGATAAAATCGCCCGCAAATGGAATAGAAGAAAACGGATTTGATGTGTGTTTTACATTCTTGGGCACAGGTGGCAAAGACGAGGCCTGCGGGCTGCCTCCACCTTGTTTCTGCCCGGCAGTGGCGCCGAGCTCCGTGCCCCTAGTTAAGGGGCAGTTACGTTTACGCAGCCCTCAAATTGCATGCGGCCCTTTGGAGCCACTGCGAGGCTGCGTGGCCTCTGGTGAAGACAAGTGTGACTTCCCTGAGCCGTGGAAAATGCGAAATACAAGCCATGATGAAGAGCAGGCTTTCCTCACTGGCCACCTTGAATGATCCCTGGCCGTTGGGAGCAGAGCAGGTGTTCCCCAGGTCAACCTTCCCTGGGCACATGGCATCCCCAGGTCTGTCAGAGAGGCCCCGGCTGACCCTGGAGTTCCCAGCGGATTCCTCAGGATCTGCCATACATTTCCCACGACGTTAAGTTCTAAGAGGCCGTCTTAGTAACTCGCACTCCCAGACAGCGGTGGCTCCGGCACGGTGCACAGTCACGGGCTGTCCGGACCGCGATGTGGAACGGCGTGGATTGAACAGGCTTTGTGGCTTCACTTTAGAGCCTGGACTCATTTTCTAACACAGTTTCTGTAAGAAAGCAGGTTGTAGGGAGATTCAGAAGCGATGAAGATGCGCGCCTCCCTCCCTTCACTGTCTCGGCCCTCCGGCCAGCCTGCTGCATTAGAACGGGGTCCAGGGCCCCACCGGGCACTGCGCGGGTGGTGGACAGGGTTAAACCGCTTCCAAGAACAGGGGAGGGGTGGACAGTGAGCACCGGTCAGCACTAACCTGTCCCTCACAGAGCCAGTGCCCTTTCTTATCCCCTTGGGTGGGTCAACCTTGCTCCTTTCTAAAAGGCGTGGTTTTCTTTAAGATGCATCAAAGTCTGCAAACCGCTGAAGAACACAGTGATCTGAGGGAGAAGGAGTTTCCTCTCGACTGCGCACCTTTCCCCCAAACTCTCTCCCCAGGAAGAATGCTCGCAATGACTCCACGGTGCATTACAATAAAAAGCAGACCCCTGGGAGCTTCACGGGTGGGGGGGGGGGGTCCCTGCTCACAGCTGCAGAGTGCTCCCCCCACCCCCACCCCCGTGGCTAAGTGCCCTCTCGGGCTGGTTGCTGGAATCCCAGCCCACGGTCCCCTGTGGGCGATCCAAGCCTCAGCCACACTGCGCTGCTGCCTGGCCTTCCGGCCGAGGAAACCGCACAACCTACCGCAGGTTAAATCTATTCACGTTAGACGAACTGCGCCCTCCTCCGGTGCGTCCCCAGGCCCCAGGCCCCAGGCCTGCGCCCCCGGAAGCAGCCCCGCGCGCCCCCCTCCCGCAGCTCCGCGCCCCACCCCCATCCGCCCAGGCTGGCTTCTCCGAGCGGGGAGGGGGCTGAGCTCTCGCAGAGGCAGACGGAGTTCGATTTGAGCACGTGCTCGTCCGACCCTCCTGCGCGGAAGAAGCGCGCCCACAACGCAAAGCGCACTAGGAACGCAGTCCCGCCCGCGTTGCTGGTTTTACCGCGACTTCTATCCACGCATTCAGCCGATTGCACCGCGACGGCGCGAACGTCGGAAAGGTGGCGCTCTCGCCTCCAGAAGCGCATCCCCAGCCAGCGTGGCGCTGCGGCTTCAGATGCTCCTGCAGGGACAGGTGTTTGAGTCCAAGGTCGCTCCGCCCCTCCCCCAGGGAGTGAAAATCAGAACCTGCGTTCCCTTTGCGCCAGTAGCTTCCTCACGAGGAATCCTCACATTTTCCGCAGTATGTGACATGCCTCTTTATCCAAGATTTTATGGACGCGTATTAATAAACCCCACAGGAGAGGCCTGCCGGAGTTTCCGAGACTCACCCAGCAGGGACAAGAGACTCCTTCACCCAAACACCCAGCGCAGCACAGCTGCCCCCGCAGGGCGGATCCGGCCTTGCACCCAACCCAGCCCGGGGCCGCTGGCACCCGGACCTGATGCCTGCAGATTAACACGTCCCCATTCTTATGTGGAAATGCCCTTTTCAGCAGCGTCTGCACCAGAAGTGCCATTTCCCAATAGGTACGGAACTTCCGCGAAATAAAACAACCTGGTTTGCTGGTCCAGGAGGGCAGGCTCCTCCGAGCCCCCGTGACCCCGGCCGCCAGGATCTCTGCTGATAAGTGTTGCCGGCAAGGCCCAGGCGTGCCAGCCTGTTTGGGGGTAGGACCCGCTTCATGAGATCCAGGGACTCGGAACGGGTCTGCGTGAGATCCTGTTTCAAAGTGGGCCTGAGACGGTGCCTAATTTCCGATGCCTCTTTACGGTTTCCCCCAATGCGCTTTTTAAAACTTGTGGTAAAATGCATTTTCTGCTAAGACGTTCCTTCACTACTTACACCTGCCTGTTGCCTTTTTGGCCTGAGGTCTGGGGGAGTTTTTGGGGGGTTTTTTTGGTTTTTGTTTTTGTGAACGGAAGATGAGATGCATGATTAAAAGAGGTTGCACCCTTCGAAATAAACCCCTTCGCCATCTCTGCCCGGCGAGGTCCACATTTCCTCTGGTAAACTTTTCAAACGAGAACGAATCCGTGAGCATGTGCGCCCGAGCTCTGCAAGTCACAGGAAGGCTCGTGGCCAAGGAAGCTGCCGATCCTGGAGGCACCTGGCATGTCCCAGAGTTGCACGTGGGACCTTCTTCCAAACGAGACCTATTACGGGCTGCGGAACCCTTGTGTCTAGGGTTTCACGTGGGGATTCGCGGCTTCCCCTCGGACACGTGGAGCAGCTGCAGGTCCGATAACGCGGGGGCGTCGCGAGGCTGTGGAAGTGTGTTGATGCCGGAGGATGACGAGAGAGCTGTTTGTGAGCTACAGAAAGCCACCGTGCCTTTTTTCTTTTCAATGCTTTAGGTCAAGGTGCTTAGACGCTGTGTCAGAGCTAGGGAAACTATGTAGAATAAGAAGGTTCCAGAAATAGCCCTTTTCTCCCAGGGCAACTATAATCCAAAGTGGGGTAGAGTCCACTTCGTTGCGTCAGCCTCTGCCTCAGCCACTTACGAACGGTCCCCAAACAGCCCTGCGGTGCTCTGGGGAGTGGGCTCAGCGCCCAGGAGAAAGGGCCACCCTTCCATGCCTGTATCCCACCTTTGTCCCCAAAAGCAACTTTGCCCCCCAGCGGGCTCCGTGCTCCCTGCCCTGCCTGGCAGACAACCTCTCCTGTGCTCTTTCCCACGTGGCAGAGCCAACAGAAAAAAACTAAAAAATCACACAAACATCACCCTTGAGAACAAGACGCCCAATCTAGCAGCCCCCCCGGACCGATCTCCAGTCAAGGAAGACATTTTGGGAGAGGAACTCGGGTGTGTCCCCCCGGGGTGAAGAGGAGGCAGGGAGAGGCGAAAGGGAAGCCGCTGAGTTCTGCCCTTCTCCAGCAGATACTCTCGGGAAGGGGACAGAGAAGCACGGACATTACAATCGGTGACAAAGTGCCCTTAGCACCCTGCCCACCGAGACTCCCGACAGGGAGCGTCTGCCGCACACACTGGACGTTCGCACCCAAAGGCACTGAGCGCATCATGAAGAAATTGTGCATGAAATCTGTCTCGCAGTCCGCATGACACTTAGCAGAGGACCAGGAAAAAAAAAAAAGGAACTAATCAATTGATTAGTTCATTGATCCACTAATGGCCCTTCTAAAGTTACTTGTTATCGGAGAGAAGCTGGACTTGGACTGTGTCTGCCCTGGAGATGCTTTTTCCTCCCCGGGGAGCCTCGCAAGTTACACTGGACTGAAAAACCAGCCGACACGTGCCCGTTCGGTTTCTCAGACACGATACCGCCCACGAAACGTGCATTCCATGTGATGATGATTGTCAAACGCCACCTCTGCCACACAGAACAGCCTGAAACTGTGCACCTTTGGTTTCTGTTACCTCCTGGCAATGCATTTTATGGGAACTTTTCAAAGGAATAGCAAGGATGGGTAAAATATAACTTCGTGCACACCCGCCGAAGGGCTGCTTTCTTAGCTGTCACCTTACAAACGAGTCTGTCTGGGAACGTCATTGCCACCAGCCCTCTGGCCCAGAAGCTGTTCTGTAAACACTCGTCACTTGAACTGGCAGGTGCGTTTACGGCCGGAAAAGCCGTCCTGTGTGCATGTGACTACCAGTCAGTGAGCAAACATCTACGCTTCTCCTGCTTCTCCAGAAAATGAAAGTGACACTTCATGATCGAAACAAAAACTCTGAACCTACACGTGGGAAACAGCTTCCCTTTTTCTGTTATTCTCAGCCCCCAGAGGCGTGGAGGGGCAGAGAAGTCTTTGGTGTGTGGTGCCAAGAGAGTGTTTGCAATCAGCAGTATCTTAAAGCAGTTTATATAGTGTTTGTGCAGTGATGCTGTGACACTGTGGGGTCAGAGGAAGGAGGCTCGGTTTTGTGCGGGGTAAGTAAGTGCTTTGGGGTCAGCCAGGGATCGAGTCCTGTGCTTCTCGGGGATGGGGGCGCCACTCCCTAATCAAACCAAAAAATAAAAACCACTGCCTTCAGCCCATGCCGTCTTTCAGTGTGTGGGAACTCTCAGGCAGACCTGCCCACTCAGTTCCACCGTTTCCTCCCAGAATACGTGGGGCGGTTCGATGGCCACCTCCACAGTCCACCCAAGCCAAGGCCAGCCTGCTCAGGACGGCGTGCCCTTGTGTCCTGATGTGTCCCCACGCCAGTTCTCCGGGGGCAGGGAAAGGGGCAGCTGCAGGCGGGTGTCTAGGCCGCCACCTGTTGGCCTTCCGAGGAAATGCATCCCAGGAGCGGCAAGGAGAGCCCAGGCAGGGGCTGGGGTGGGGTGGGGTGCCCACTCGCTTCTCCGGTGTGGGGAGGGGGACGCACAGGGCCTTCAGAGGAAGCCCAGGATGCCCCGGGCCCTTCCCTGGAAACACCACACGCACAGAAGGTTGGCAAACAATTCTGGACACCGGACCGGCCGGCCCATGCCTTCCCTGCCCACACTCAGCAGAGCCACGGTTCTCTGTGCTCTGACAGAAGCTCTGTAAAGTTGAAGAAAGTGGGCGTTCTGGGAGGGAGATTAAAGTGCAAGATTCTGGAGAAAAAATTTTGAAACCGATTGATTGTTAGTTCAAAATTGGTAGTTATTGAAAGGAAAGATAAACCTCCCTAGACTTTTCCCTAGACCGAGAAGGTCTGGCTTCCCTTTCCGCGTTAACCCAAGAGAAAGGCTCTGAAAATTCTGGGTGTTTCCAGCAGGATCGCTGAGGTTTGGACGCCTCCGCTGGTGCCATCTGAGTTTGGATGGGTGGCCGGCCGGGAGCATGTGGTCAGGTTGTTTGCTTACAGAAACGTCTGCTGTGTGCCCATGAGCACCTCTGCAGCCCAGGCTGCCCCGAGCTGTTCTGAACACACCCCAGACCGGGGGCTCCCCGCCCCTCCTGGAAACCAAGCCAGGCCCCCCTCCCACCCGGGAGGGGCCTGGCACGTCCTTCGAGCATCTGAGAAGCGGCGGAACTAATCCAGCCTGTCTTCCTCCCTAATGGAGTGACTGGCAAGCACCTAAAGAGGTATCGATTGGGCCTGTCACTCAACACACGGGTCCTTGTACCTGTCCGCGCAGCCACGTGCTAACCCAGGGACGCCTGGAGCTGGGCACGCTTCCCAGGGAAACCCCCGGGGTCTGCCGCGGAGGCTGCGAGGCCGCTGTCACCACATCCAGAGTGACATCCTGACCACTCCGTCCGCCCAGAGGCACGGGAGGGTCTCCCCTTCTGCCTTCTGTCCTCGCCGGGTTTGAGTTTTGGTGGCTCCAATAGCCGTTCTGGAGCGCGTAATTCCATCAACACGCAGTAATTTACCTCGGGGAAAAAAAACCCTTCTTGTCTTGGGGGGAGGGCCCCCCAGCTGACAGCGAGTTAACAGGCTCGCGTGGCTCCGCAAGCGTGCGCGTTTTATTGGTGTAATAAAGTGTGGCTTGTACAGTCGTCCGCTGCGTGTAATTGCAGGTGCACCTCATTGCTGCGATCAGTGTGATGCTTGAGTTTCCTTTTCCATTAATAGGAGCTGCGTTTCCTACATTAACTGCACAAAGCGTTCACAATGGCTCTACAAGCCGGCCCGCTGCCGACGTTCTGGAGCAGCGGCCCTCGGAGCAGCGCGGCCCCTCCTCAGTCGGCGTCCCGTTCCGCAGGACGGTCTCCGGCGCGCTTGTTCGCGGACGTGAGGTGTTGCTGCACAAGGAATAAGGTGAGCCCGGGCGTGCGAGACCGAGCGCTAGAAGACAGCAGCGGGCACTGAGTGTGGCGCCAGCCCCTGTAGAATTTCACCCGCAGACGTTCGCACGCCGACTCCATTCTTCGCGTTCCAGAAAACGTCGGCGGCAGGGACCCCGAACGTCACGTGTCCAGAATGGAGCCAGCATGGCTTCCTTCCTGGGTGTCCATCGCAGGGACCACCCCCCCTGTCATCCAGCCCCCAAAACCAGAGCCCCAGGGCGAGCCCCACCATCCCCCCATGGCAGGACCGAGCTCGGAGGGCTTGCCTTCTAAGTGTCCCGGAGCCGCGCCCTTCCGCCCGCACCCTGTCACATCTGGGTTGGGCTACATCATCACTTACCCGGGGCCCTGCACCCCATCTTACGCCAGACAACCAGAGCGAATTTGGGGTCTTTACTGAAGGTGAAAAGCTTCTAGACACTTCCATCCACAAGCATGGGATGGACTTGGTCGGTGCCGGGACCCTGGAGGGGAGGGGAGGGTGACATCTTTAGCTCAGAACGGAGAAGCGGGAAGGGGCCGCCAGTCTCTGCCGGGCAGGTGGCCCTGGGTCAGCCACCACGCTAGGCACTTTCTGGTAGGTCATTTCGCTTCATTCACACACAGGCACAGCCACCTCCATCTGGTCTTCGTCAGACAGATTAAAACTTGACTTAAGACTATTGGTTTCTTCTGCTAAAGGTACCACTGCTCTTAGGGACAGAATTCATACCCAAATCCCACTCTGGCATTCGAGGGGATGCGTCTGCACAAACGGACGCCCCTGTGGACACTCTGTCCCCTCTCCCACGTCAACAGGTAGCTTTTCACACGGAGTGGCCGGAACGTCCCTTTCCTGTTCTCTGCTGTCATCGTCATGAAATCTCTATCACTCCTTGTCTCCCCTCCTCCCTTAGCTCCCAGAACGCTAAAGCTGATGGCACCTCGTTCTTATTTCAGAGACTCCAACCACCAAGGACAGTCTCCCTGGGTGTGACTGTCCCCGGCCCTCTGCAGCAAACTCAGAGCCTTCCCAGGAAGCCTGGGGCCCCACGGGACCCGTGACACTGGACGGGAAACCCGTGAGGGAATCTCGTGCGAATTTCTTCTGGACCGTTGGTAACTGGTTATTCACACCCAAGCCAGTGCCGACAGTGACCCGCTGCCCTGCGTGAAGACATTTCTCGGCAAAGGCAAGCTTCCAACTGGTTAATGAACGAAGTCAGGACCGTCCAGGGCTGTCCTGGGCCCCTCAGCTAACTCAGAACCGCCGCCGTAATTCACACGCATCTAAAACACATTTTTTAATGTCCTTTATAACAGCTTTAAAACATCTCGGGAGAGATTGTTTGGAACCTTATAAAAAGTTCTTCTTCGGAACTTTTAGCCAGGACAGTCTCGACTTTCCCGGTTTGTGGTGGAAATTTCTGGCTGCGGAGTTGGAGATGAGGACACGCGGGCTTTTTCATGCCCAGAAGCAGCAGCCCTCGTGTCTGACCGGTGTTAGCCCTTCCATGGGCCTCACAGTTATGAGCGGAAAAGTCCATTGAGGTTTCTTTTTTAAAAGAAACCAGAGTTACAGGCTCAGTGACAGGAGCCTGGCCCTGAACTTGGGCCCAGGGCTGCGAGCCCGGCCGCCCAGACCCGTTGTAAGGGGAAGAATGTGAACAAAGGAAGGTTCGCTCTGGGACGGGGGATGGGGGGACCCTGCCCACCCGCCCCCTGCCGTCGCTCCGTGCACGAGCCCCGTGGAAGGAGCGCCGCAATCTCAAGAGCGAAGCCTCACGCTGGAGCACACGGGGTGTTTGCAGAGTTCTGGAGGAGCAGCCACCGCTCAGCCCACGCTGTCTGCTGACCTGCTGACCATCCACACCACGTATGAGTCCTGATTTCGCCCGATGGATAGACAAGCCCGGCAGTGAACAAGTCACCGCGCCATCATGCACGGCCTCCGTGGTCGCATTCCTCCGGGTGGAAAACAACCGCAGCCCCTCCGCAGCGTCCGCCCTCCTGCTCCAGACTCAGGCCGCCGCAGCGGGCGGACACAGAGGTGTAGACACAGAGACGCGGCCGGAGCTGCCTGGCAGCCGCCGCCATTGGCATGCATGACCCAGCCCGGAAGATACGTGGCTTATTAAGGACTGATCTCCCGGCCTGTCCCACAAGCCTCGCTCCTGCACGGCGCTCGCGCGTGTCACACCATCCGCTGCGCCCGGGCCCCCACGGCGGCGTGGAGTGTGAAGGTCGCCCAGCCAGCGCGTCTCCCGCGGTGAGAGAAGGATTGTTTTAAGGCTGAGCCGCCTCAATGTGATCAAGAAAGAGAGAGCCTTGTACAATGATAAATATTTTCATTAAAAAACTTTAAAACTAAAAGTTCAAAGATATGTTCTCCTCTCCTATTTCTTGTCAAAACATGACTTAAGACCCAAAACTAATCTACTTTCAATTTTATTCCATATTTCAGCTCTGTCAGGGTCCTCAGCAGAGAGTATTGGAACACGATCATTTTTTATTTTGTTGATGTTACCGACAGCTTTATTTCACAAAGCAATCTCGCGCGATGTCTGCCGGCGCGGGGGCACGGGGGTCAGGCCGTCCATCCTCGCAGGTGCGGGGCTTATTAAACGGCCCGTCCGCGCCACCCGATGGGCCCCATAAAGAAACATCCCGGCAAAATACTTTTAACATCGCTCAATGAAGATATGGCTCCGAACGGTAGTAAATAATTTAAACGCGGGCCCGCCGGGAATTTGTTACACTTTTCACAAGCATCTTCAAAATTATATTTCAAATCAAGTGGTTAGAATAGAGGGAGGCACAAAGGCCGCCAGGCTCCGTGGCGTTTCCGCGGCCCTCGCGCCGCACCGGCGCTCGGCGGCAATTCCGCACGCTCATAAATCCAGGCTGCGGCTGCCGCTCCCTTAAGATAATCTCGGCGCGCACGGTGGGTAATTGTGAGCGGAGAGCCCCGCTTCCTTAAGGAAATCTTCCTGGCTGGCATCTTTACGGCTGTTTTGGATTTTTAAATTCTGCGCGGGGCAGCACCGGTTCAGGATGCTTCTGAGAAAAGCAGTGCCTTGGGAGACCAGGGCCAAAATAAGGAGAGAAATCACTGCTGAGCCGCGACGTACTTGCTGTGAAAATCTGCACGCAACCGCGGAGGTTCAGGGAGAAACACCTGTTCGCGTGGAGGTGCGTCTTCCTTTCCCAGCTGAACCCGGCCTCCTGCCCATCGCAGGGCCGCCTCCCGTGGGTGATGAGCCACACGCAAAAAATCCAGGAACCACCAAAAAAAAAAAAACCCTGTGAAATCCATGCATGCAAACTCAATTTCTCATCCTCACGTGCAGGCTGCGGCTTTCAAGCAAACATAACCGACTGAATCAGACACTCTCAGTGAGCATGCCCTCAGCACTGTGTCTGGCCCTGGCCGGGCGGCTCAGTTGGCTGGAGCGTTGTCCCGATACTCCCCAAAATTAGCAGGTTCGATCCCCAATCGGGGTGCAGGTGGGAGGCGACCAACTGATGTTTCCCTCTCCTCTCTCTCTCTCTAAAATCAATAAACATCAGTAACCCTTGGGTGGGGATTAAAATATAAAGGTGACAATAGGCAAATACTGAATCTCTTCCTCTGAAGTCTGGGCCACTTGTCTCCCGGCCGGAATAGAAACTCCCCGGTCACAGTTATGAGCAGAGGCCCCGGGAGGATAATCAGAGCAACCCAGAGGCCTGCCGCCCGCAGCCTCGCTCGCAGCCCCTGCCCTTGCCCCGGCACCCGGTAAATCGTCCCCCTAAATGTGTTTGTACCCAATCATTTTTTAAAGTCACAATCTTTGCGGTGTCAACTTGTCAAGGGTCAAAGGGAAGAACAGACGAGATTCTCAAATCAATCTGCTTGTAGAAACTGTCTCGTTTCATTTCAAATTACCTGCTGCGGCTGAAGCAGGCCACGGACAAAGTGCCTCCCTCCATAAACCGTGACAGCCCAGGTCGAGCCGGCGCGATCACTCATACGGGACGAGTCACGCCGGCTCTGTCATTAACTACTTTTAAACGGCTGTGCAGGGTTAAGTGATCTTGCAGAGCAGCCACAGACATAAATACCGTTTGGACAGTTTAATGTCAGGAGACAACCCCTGTGGGATTAAAACGGTGTGACCCAACAGAGCGGTCGTCGCTGGGAGGACGGGGTGCTCTGGTATTGTGACTTGAAGCCTGGCCTCACCTGCGTTCTGTGGCAGTGACGCCCCAGCCGACCCCAAATGGTGGCCATCTGCCATCAGGGGTGTCCAACCTTTGGGCGTCTCTGGGCCACCCTGGAAGAAGAAGAGTTGTCTTGGGCCACACATTAAGTGCACTGCAACATGTAATCACACACAAAAAAATCTCATCATGTCTGAAGTCAATGCATGATTTCGTGTTGGGGCACATGCAGCCCGCGGGGTGCGCAACCCCTAAGCAGGGTTCACGGAACATTCCAGTTAACTCCCGGCATTCAGAGGTCCAGCCTCCCAGGAGATGTCCTCAGAGGGCACACGTGTCCTCGTGAGGGTGACAGGAAAATGCCTTGGGCCCCAGAGCCCGAGGTCGACAGGAACCCCGAGACCAAATGCTGCCCCTAAAGCCAGCCACTCGGGGCCATCGCTGGTGCCCAGGAGAGCCGCGCCCCGAGACTGAGGTGGAAACAGCGGCCCCACACGCGGAGCCCAGTCCCGGGGGTGAACGCTGGAACCCTGTGCTCAGCACACCTCCTCACACACGTCCCACAGCAACCCACGCGGGGCCGGTCGCTGGGCCCGCACTGCAGGCGAGGCAGCTGGGCCAGGGCGGGCAGTCCTCTGCCAGGGGCCACGGGCGGCGATGGAGAAGGGGCACGCGTGTCCTATCGGGCGGACTCCAGAGCCCATTCCACCGCCGTGCAACGCGACTCCTTGTGTGCCTCCTACGAGAAACGCCCCTCGCCTGACTCCTGAAGCGTTCACCCCTGCCCGCCCAGCTCTCTGTCACGCACATTAGCCGTGTGAGAAACCAGTGTGCCAGTCGCCCGGGGGAGGCCGGGGCCAGTTAGGTCCGGCCCATCTACCCAGCCCCCCGGGGCACGGACAGGCTTTGCAGAGCTCACGCGGGCACACGGCTCTGCAGAGATCCATTCCCAAACCCTCGGGGTCCATGTTTTCCTCCCTAACACGGACATACCGAAGCCAAGAGCGCACGGATTGCAATGTCCTGCCCACGTTCCCAACGCGGCTCTCCAGCCCAACTCCAAAGGCACAGCCCCCTCTCCTGAGACCCTCACCAGCCGCACAGGGGAGGGTCTCCATGTGACCGAAGGCTGCATCCCAGGCCCCTCAAGTTCCTTCCGCAATTTGTCCCAGGAAGAGACACATTTCAACCAAGAGGTTTCTGTGTCTAAAGCTCATCTGTCAGCCCGGCTGCTGTGGCTCAGCAGGCTGGAGCGTTGTCCCGTGAACCGGAAAGTCACAGGTTGGATTCCCAGTCAGGGCACGTGCCGGGGTTCTGGGCACAGCTGATGTTTCTCTCCCTCTCTCCCTCCCCACCTTCTCTCTAAAACCAACGAGCTGTCCTTGGGTGAGGGTAAAAAAAAATGTCTAGCCCGGCTGGTGTAGCTCAGTGGATTGAGCGCAGGCTGCGAACCAAAGGGTCCCGGTTCGATTCCCAGTCGGGGCACATGGCTGGGTTGCGGGCCAGGTCCCCAGTGAGGGCCATGTGAGAGACAACCACACATTGCTCTTTCTCCCTCCCTTCTCCTCTCTCTAAAAATAAATAAATAAAATCTTTAAAAAAAAAGTCTAAAAAAAACCTCATCCAGCAAATGTAGTGATATATGTATGTTTCATCAACTTCTTTTTCTAAATTTCTACTGAATTTATTGGGGTGATATGGATCGATAAAATCACATAGGTTTCAGTGCAGGTGCACAGTTCTGTCATGTGGCATCTGTGCTGTGTGTTCACCACCCCAAGTCCCGTCTCCTGCCGTCACCATTTTGTGTGGTCAGTTTCTCATGCTGCCTCTACCTGGGGAGGGGATGTTCACCTTGAGGGCTTAACAGCCACAAGGTATTTGAAATTTAAAAATTCAATTTACAGGCATAGTTTTGTAGCAGACGATTACAGGGTAACTAATAAGGCTTTCAAACACGAAAATGTCATAAATTCTGTAGAGAAAAGAAAGTGGAAATACAATTTCGGCGGGAGAGGACTGATGTTATAGAAGGACCTGCTTATGTATTTTTTTTTAAGATTTTCTGTATTTATTTTTATATAGAGAGGGGAAGGGAACGCCGGTCAGCTGCCTCTTGTGCACCCCCGGATGGGGAACGAAACCCAGGCCTGTGCCCTGACAGGGAATCGAACCGGCGAGTTTTCCGTTTGCAGGATGATGCCCGACCAACCAGTTGGGACTGAAGCCTATATAATTTTATTAACCAATGTCACCCCAATAAACTCAATTGAAAATGAAAAATAAGTGAGTAGAAAGAAACAGAAAAGCAATGACTACGCATTACTCCATAACAATTTTAAAGCGGCGTCTTTGGAAAACTAAGCAGAAATGGGGGAGGCCGCCGTCCGGGGAGCCTGCGGACCTCCCCGGAACACTCAGAGCAAACGGTCACCAGTCGCGTGGAAGGAGGCGTCTGTCAGGTCCCATGCGACACATCGGTCCACACTCCCGGTGAGCCTAAAAGTCCGTCGTGTGGTCACTGTCTTGTTTGACACAAACCGAAGTCGGGGGCAGGGGGCCGAGCCCAGAGGACCTCGGGTTCCGTCAGCCCGACTCCCAGCCCTGAGCCCCACACGAGGAGCCGGCTGGTGGGTAACCAAACCGCCCATCATGCTGTGACAGGAAACCACAGCCCCCGAGAAACCGATGCGACAGCCCCGTCACCTCACACTGATCAGGATGTCACTTCCACACATCACCTGCACTGCGTCCGGTGTTTGCAGTGCTGACCCTCACGTCAGCCAGACACCCCAGCGCAAGACACCGCCTTCGGAATGGACACCTTCAATGACTTTCTGTGACGAGCCAACACCCCCCAAAATTCACAGAGAGCAGCATGACGAGATGCAGGCGTAAGCGAGAAGATCACATTAATTACCCAGAACCTCATCGCCCAGAGACAGGAAAAACAGAAGCACATTGTACATGTTCTTTTGAAACTGTTTATAAAAATTGGCCACTCGGGCTGCACCCCACTCCTTTGTCACCAGTGTGACACACAGGTGGCACCCAGACCATCCTTTTCACTTCGATGGCACTCCCCCACGCTAGCGCCCAGGAGACCCGGTGTCTCTCCGGGCCTGAGGAGCTCTGAGTCGGGCGGGGCCAGCGTGAGTCCTGCGCCCGTCCCCAGGGTGCGGCCCACGCTGAAACAGCGCCACCGTCTGACCCCAGGTGAGAAGGGTCAAGCTGGCCAGTGTGCCTCTGACGTCTGAATCTCTCAGAGAAACAAAAAGCCCCGACATGCCAATTCCCGCCTCATGGGGAACACACAGCCCAGACCAGGCGCTGACGGCTGAAAGACTCACAGGCCGGACACGGCACACGAATGAGGGACAGACAATGCGAACACACAGAACAAAGGGACCGTCCCGGGGAGGAGACGCAGGCAGCAGGCCCGGCTCGGCCACGCGACCACGGCCAGGCGGGGCAGCCTGGGGCGGGAGGCCAGCCTCCGCTGCAGCCAGGCCTACATGGGGGCTGTGCCTAGGGCTAGCCCCACGGCCAACTCTGTCCCGCGGGCCACGGTCTCCTCGGTGATAAAAGGAGGAGGCCACGCAGTGCCCCGTGTGAAATCAGGCGACATACCTAAAACACGTGGTGCACGTGGGCCACTTTGGGGAACGGATCTTGGCTGAGAGCTCGCCGCGCTCGGAGACCGGCCGGCCCCTCCCTCGGGTTCGCCC
This sequence comes from Micronycteris hirsuta, assembly GCA_004026765.1. NCBI lineage: Eukaryota > Metazoa > Chordata > Mammalia > Chiroptera > Phyllostomidae > Micronycteris > Micronycteris hirsuta. Next base: position 10,936 of record PVJI01012412.1, on the reverse strand, counting down.
GTGACTGCCCCTCATTGACTGGAACCTACTGCTCAATGACAAAAGCGAGGCAAGGGACTCGGTCACGGGTCCACACGCCCGCGGCTACGCGGGCAGACGTGCTCTGTGTGCGGAGCTGGTGGCCTGGCCCTGCCCGGCCCCGCCCTTGCCGTCCGAGTCCAAGCTCAGGAGCAGGGGGGGGAGAGAGCCGTCTGGGGCCCCCGAGACGCCTGCACGTGGGCAGGAGCCCACGCTGGGGCTCTGCACACAGCACCCGCTCGCTCTCCACCCCCTGGTCTGTTGCTTCTAAACGGAGCCCTGATCCCTTCCCACTTCCAGCGCTCAGTAACCGGAGCAGGAGTCGGCCGCGTCGGCCACATGCCCAGCCCGGAGCCCCCGCTGCCTCTGCTCCCGGAGCACGAGGCCCAGCGCCCGTCAGGAGCAGCTCGGGCAAGTCCACGCCTGCGGCCGTGCTGCCGTGAATGCGGGCGCGGGCCATCGGAGCCCACGTTGTCCTGCACACGTGTCCCCAGTCGCTGTCCCCTATTTCTCCCGAGCTTCCTGTTCCAGGGTGCCCGCCTGTCTCTGGGGGAGACGACCCACCCCAGGGCTTTCCAAGTGAATCTGAAAAGCACCTCCAAGCCGGGGTTCCCCCTAGTTACACTCCAAACCTGACACTTGAGGGGGACAGGGGGCTCAGGTAATAACTACGGCTGGGGCACCGGGTCTCCTGTGGACAAGCAGAGCCCACGGCCACCTCAGGCCAGCCGTGTCTGGGTGGGCATCCTGCCCTCCCCGGAAGGCCCTGCTGTCCTGCAGGCTCAGCGCTTGGTCACCTGACACTTGGTCACATGGGCCCCACGACCGAGAGGGAGAGTCCGACCTTGTTCTGACCACACGGCTGGAACACGGGACAGGCCCAGCTGGCTTTGCCACGGTCAGAGCCCAGGGCCGGCTACCCCGGAACGTGACCATCACCACGGTGGCCAGGGACTCCGAAGGGGCCAGCCGCCGGGAGCCCCTCCAGGTGCCCACGCAGCGCCCACTTCTGACCACAGGGCAGGGCCCAGGCAGGGCTGCCTGTAGCGAGTGTCCACAGGATGGTGGCCCCTGCCTGGCCACCGCGGCCACACGGTGGGCCTGCGGCAGGGAAACGGCACGTGGGGCCCCGTCCACTCAGGAGCAACGCCATCTACCTGCAGGTGCGCGGGTCCCACGCGGAAGGGCTGTGTCCGCGAGCCCCCGCACTTCCGGCCCAGTGACACCCCCGCGTCGTCACCTGTAATGCCGACCTACCTGCCGGGACTGGAGGCGTTGACGCCCGGAGGCGTAGAAATTGCCAGCGCGGCTCACAGGACTCGGGGAGACACGTCACTTACCCGTGACCCCCGCCCGCACGGGGCTGGGGCGCCCGTGCCCCGCAGCCGTTGAGACTGCAGACAGCCCCGGCCCCCCACCAACACCACCCCCACCCCCTATGCCGCCAGCACATCCGGGCACCGGCGGCCGGATGCAGACGCGGCCCGGCGGTCGGAGGAGGAAATGGCCCTCGGCCCGCGCCCGGCAATTGGCTGGTGGAACGAGAAGGCTCTCCCGCGGCCACAGGGCCTGGCGGGGACCCGGGACGGGCGCGGGGTGACGGTGTCCCCGGTCCCAGGGAGCCAGAGGGATGCGGCGCTCTGGAACGGCCAAGCACCTGAGTGCAGGTTGCCAGAAAATACGTTCGCTCGCTCCATATTCACCCCAAAAACAGGTTTGGGGGCAGGGGGTGTGCACCTTACATGTGCCCCATGTCCAGGTGTCAGCCAGACCTCGCTGAATCTCGGGGCCGAAATGCAGCCTTTGGTTCTGAACCATTCGGACCCACAAAGTTCCAGCCTCCACGGAACCGGGCGCTGAGAATGGACGGCTGTCTGTGCTGCAGGGGTCAGTGAGGCTCACTGAACATAAAACGGAAAAGGAAACGGCCTTGATAAAGTCAAAATCAAGAACAGCACTTACAACATTGAAAGTAGCCTCTATGAGGAGAGTACGCACTGACTTGTTTAAGTCATAATATTTTAAGGAATGCTGTGTTCAGTTTTACCAAGAGAAAAGTCCCAAATCATGCACTCGATGAGTTTTTTTAAGTTTGGTGAACTTTTCAAAGTGAAAATACTCCTGTGACCGCCACCCTCACGTGGCCCAGTGAAGGGCGACCTACAGAAAGCACCGGAAGGAGCCGAAAGCCCATTAACGCAGGACCTGTTTGAAGCGTGGGGGCCTCCCCCCTCCCCAGCCCCGCGGATGTCACCCGCGTGCGAATCGCTGCCTCTGTCCACCCAAAGGCACGAGGCAGGGGAAACACGCGACTAGTTCGCTCCTGGTTACGTCACGCGCTACCCGACCCACGCAAGCCCGTTGTACACGGCCCGGCTCAAAGGACGCCCCTTTTTATGACAAAACCTTTCATGACGGAAGCACACGCCTGTCACCCTGTAACGCAGCAATAGCGCACTCCCGCGCAACGCAGGACGTTGTAGGTGAGTGTTCACATTACAACTGTAAATTGTTGCGCCCGTAGTACTGCCCTGCCGGCCACACCCGGGCAGGCGTCACTTCTGCCGGACCCGGGTCTGGTGACAACCATCTCGGTGTGGCAGCGGAGCTGGTGCTGATTTTTAAAAATTTTCCTCCTTACGATTGTCCATATTTTCCTATTATTTCATAATGAATACTTATCTCTTTTCTTTTGTAGGTATATTTTATTGGTTATGCTATTATAGTTGTCCCAATTTTCCCCCCTTGGCCCCTCTCTGCCTGGTTCCCCCTTCCCTCCAGGAACCCCTCCCTTAGCTCATGTCCATGTGCCGTTCATGTGAATTCTCTGGCTTCTCCATTTCCTATACTATTCTTAACACCCCCCCGCCCCGGTCTGTTCTGTAACTACCATTTATGCTTCTAAATCCCTGCACCTTTTCCCTCATCCTCCCCCCTCGCCACCGATTACCCTCCCTGGGATCTCCATTTCTGTGGTTCTGTTCCTGTTCTACTCGTTGGCTTAGTTTTTGTTTTTGTTTTTCAGATTCAATTGTTGATAGTCATGAGTTTGTTGTCCTTTTACTGCTCATAGTTTTGACCTTCTTTTTCTTAGACAAGTCCCTTTAACATTTCATATAATAAGGGCTGGGTGGTGATGAACTCCTTGAACTTGACCTTACCTGGGAAGCACTTTATCTGCCCTTCCATTCTAAATGAGAGCTTTGCTGGATAGAGTCATCTCGGATGGAGGTCCTCGCCTTTCATGACTTGGAGTCGAAACGTATTGGGCTGCATGGTCTGGCCTGGGGGTGGGCTCGCCTGCTCACAAGGTGCGCCCCCGTTTTACCCACCACACGTGAGTGTGGGGCTGCCCATCCCACCGGTGGCCGCCACCTCACCGCCTGTCCGCCCCGGCTGACCACTGCCACACCGAGTCTTCTCCCCGCCCCCGCGACTCCCCGTCTCTGCCCCTCCCCATCTGGATGACTGCAGCCTCTTTAAACCCATGCTTGCCGGACTTCTGTACAGTTCTGGGTGTTTTTCTGGGTGATTTTCTGGCAGTTCTGGGTGGTCTTTGTTTTTAAGTTAGCTGTGTTCCTTCTTATGGTTGTGCAACGAGGTGAGGCGTGTCTATCTACGCCTCCATCTTGAAAGGAAGCCCTGATTATTCCTTTTTTATACTCAGGACAAAAGTGCATTTTTTAAAAGACAGGATTAATCGGGGTTAGTTTGAAATAAGTGCTGCGAGCTTCAGCCCCTGTGTTCTGGTGTGTTATGGACTCAGAGGTCCCCGTGGGGGCCTGGGGGCTGACCATCACACCCTGTGGGCACACGGGGGCTAAGGCCAGCTGTCCCGGGGACCGGGCGCTCCCACTGGCAGGCTCGGGAGCAGCTGCGAGTGAGTGGAACAGGGAGGGGAGGGGGACAGGTGGGCTTTGCAGCCAAGTCTGGTTCCTCCTAGTGCTCAGGGGCAGGAGTGCAGACAGGCACCAGGAACCCCCAGACCCCCGTCCAGGGGAGGTAGCACCCAAGGGGAGGGGACCTACGCGGCCTAGCAGAGAAGCAAATATCACTGAAGGCGCTATTATGCAGCCCTGAAAAATCCACAGTTTGATGCTAAAGACGATTTCTACTACGTGATGCTCGTACTTCACACTGCTGTGTGGCCTGCTTGGAAGTCGCCGGGAAATGAACCCTAACCGTTCTCACCATAAGGAAATAAACTGTTTTTTCCGCTACGAGATGATGGATGTGAACTGAGCTTATTGTGGGAATTATGTCACAAAATACGTCAAGTCAACTCAAGTACACCTTTAGCTGTATGACGATTATATATCGGAGAAATGAAAGAAAAAGACTGTGTAAAGACAAAGCTACATGAATTTCATTCCATTTTATTACAAAAACACCCATGCACACCGGGGAGATGGTACATGTTAGCAGCGGTTATCCCCGGGAGGTGGGTGTGGGCGGACTTTTAGTTTCTTCTGTATTTTCCAAGTTTTCTATGATGAGCATGGGTTACTTTTGTCACCTGGAAAAACAGGACACACGACCGACGTGACCGACAAGCAGACACAGCACAGGAAGGGTCCCGGGTCTCGGGAGGGCTGAGGGCGCTGGGGCAGAGGGAGGGCGCACGTGTGTGGCCGCCGGGGGCTCGGGACCCGGCTGTGCTCAGCCCAGGGCTGCCAACGGACCGCAGAGACAAGACCCCAGGGGTGCGGGGGTCTGGACGGCTGGGCCCCCTGCACCTGTGTCTGGGACAGGGTGCGGCCGGTGGAGGAGGAAGGTCAGTGCTGGGAAGCTGAGAGGACCCCCCCACGCCACCCCACAAGCACACACACAGCCTTGCCGCCTGGTGGCGTCCCCGGTCAGCCCGGCCTCTGGCTCTGCCCACGGGCAGCCGCATGCGCTGGCTGGAGAAGCCCCTGCCCCTGTCCCGTGGACTTGGCCTCTAATGTCACGGGTAGGCCCTGAGGAACACCGGTGGTCATGAAACAGGACAGTGACCAGTGCAGCTGGAGTTCGAGCAGGGCCTCCCTAGCCAGGGTGGGCACCTTCCAGAACCTTCCACACTGACCGGGTGGAATGGGCATCTCTTCCTGGTCAGAAGCTGAGGTGGTGACAACTTCCTGTGGAGAGACAGGAGGAGACAGCAGGATCCTGATCCTGGTGACAGAAGGGGTGGGGGTGTCCCCACCACGTCCGTAAGAGACGCTTGGTGTGGACGCGGCCACGCCCGCTGTGAAGATACTGGACTGCCGCCCGGCCATCCCTTCCAGGGCTGCTGCCTCCCCACCCGGCCCCAACCCGAGGCCCCCGCCACGTTCCAGCAACGGCAGGGCTGACCTGGTCCCGGGGCTTCCCGACGCGCTGCACCTCAGTCCGTGTCCTCTGTGCAGGCTGGCCTGCGCCGTGCGGACGGGTCAGCATCCAGGGTCTTAGTCCTGGGCGAGAGCAGACCTCTGGTGGCCATTCCCCCAATCCAGGGAGCCCTGGCCACCAGAGAGGAGTCGCGGGCTGGGAGCTGCCCACACAGGACCGGGCAGTCCAACAACCCCACTCCTCGTCACGGCATCCTTGAACTGCGACGGGGACCGTCACCAGTCAGCTCGATGCTGGGGACTTCTGAGCACTATCTGTAGCTCCGTCCATAATCATTCTATTTCTCTTTGACCCTGTCCTGGGCCACCGTGAAATTTAAGCCAACGTAAAAAGGAAGATGAGCAGCTAACTCCGATTTGCCTCGGATTAATCCACATTTAACCAAATCACAGAAGAGACTGGAGAGCTTCCAGCTGACCCAGAAGAAGAATGAAACCGCCGTGGCCAGTGACGGTATTAGTCTATTTACAGCCGCCCCCTTGAGAGATCCTGAACTCCGTAAAAGGCGTGCGCTCCAGCCCACAGGCCGGTCCACATGCGGCGTGGCGTGGCCTTGCCCGTGCGTCCAGCAGTGTTCTCATGAATTCTGGCCTCGAAGGAACCTCGTAAGGCGTCTCACGATGCAGTCCAGCAGCAGAGCCGGCCCGGCCCGGCCCGCCACCGATGTGGGAGCCTCCGCATCGTGGGGAATTGTTCTTCTTAGGAAAGCACTGAGAAGAGAGAAGTCGGCGGGACAGTTTCTCAAGAAGTTCAACTCAGGACGGCCACGGGACCCGGCCACTCCCCTGCCAGGCGCACACCCCAAAGCCCTCGTCTGTGAAAAAATAAAAATGACAAAATCACTCGACGTGAGCGGAGTGGCATCATCCCCCGTGGCCCAGAGGCGGACAGGAAGCAAAGCGGGCGGGCGGATGAACGGGCAAAGAGGACGGAACGATGTTCAGCGGAAAGAGAAGCGCTGGAGAGGGCGGGGGGCCCTGAAATCACGGCGCGGAGCGGGAGGCTCCCACTTGGATGCAATGCCCAGAAGGTCAAGTGCACGCGAAGCCTGTCATACTTACTGTACCAATTATTTTTTTAAAAGGTAAAAGAAGGCCCGTGGATGGAGAGCAGGGTCTCATGACCCCGGCTCGGGACCCTCGGCCTCGGCGCCTCCCCCAGCCCCCCGCCGCACCCCCGGCATTTCCTCCTCAAGCAGCAGCAGCCCCTCCCCCAGCAGGGGGGTGTGTATTTTAAGAACTCTCTTGCTAGGTTTTAAATCTTCAATATTTAACGTCTTCAGTCACACTGAGAAGACTTTTTGCAGAGTGCTTCTTTTCCTGATGCGTGAAGGACAAACTACTTTTGCTGTAAGAGGCATTAGAGGTACAGCCCCAGGTGCTGCGCTGTTTTTAAGGACAAGCTTGTACCGAGGTAGCAATCAAAGCAGCTTCAGGTATAAGGACAGTTTGATGGCCGCAGATTAGAACTGCACGTGGGCCGGGGTGACCAGCCCTGAGGACAGGGGACCGCGGGGATGCTCGGGGCGGGGGGTGGTTTTCTAGGCCGGGGACCCATCAGCATGTCCACACGGGCTTTCGCTGCTGGGAGGTCAGGCCCCTGCCCTGCCCGCGTGGACAATGTGTACATCCTTATGCTAGGCGCCGGCAGGGATAAAAACATCTCCTTTCTCGTCTCTGAAAATCATGGAAAATTTCTCACCAAAAAAGAAAAGACACACACAATTTTAGATTTCCTATAGATTTCTGAGTCAAAAATAACATCACAGTCTGCTATTTTAAAACCAAATGGAGGCTTTCGTGTGTGTGTGTGAGACAGGAAACTGCCCCAACACTGGCACCTTATTTCCTGGAAGCTATAAGCAGATGCGCAGATTCCCGTGCTGAGGGTCTGGAAACCCACGCGCGCCAGTCCGCACACCTCCACTGCACACGTGTGCGCCAGCCATCTGTGCCGTCCCGGCCGAGGCGCGCTCTGTGTTCCGAGTCTCGCCCGGCCCTGGAGCCCCACGGACGGGGCCGAGCAAACTGAAACACAGAAAACTTCAGCCCAGGAGGAAGGTTCAATAGTCCCCATTCGCTCCGATTTTTACCGAGACACGGCTGTTGTCACATCACTGAAGGGCTCTCGAAACACCCCCGTGTCCTTGTGCGTGACTGATTTCCACGTCCTTTCCCGACAGGGTTCCGGCTGTTGGGGACACGGTGCCACCCCTTCCCGTCCTCCCGAGACACGGCCCCTCCTCCACTTGCCCAAGCGTCTGCAGCCTCGTAAACCGACGGGCAGAGAGGGCGGCCTCACCCCGCCTCCTGGCAGCCGTCCCGTGAGCCCCCGTCTGCCACTGCTCTGCACACCACCCTCCCCGAGGGTCGCAGGGGCCTGGGTCAGAATCCCACTCCCCTTTGTCCGGGTCCCCAGTCCCCACACCTCTCTGGCCACCCCTCCCGTCCAGTACCCAGACTAGCATTTCACAGACGCCTGGGTGGTGCTGCCGGCCTCACAGCCTCTGATGTCCTGGACGGTCGGGGTGCGAGTCTAGAAACAGCCTGGACGTCGAGGTGTTCTACTTCTGCCAGGACCAATGTCCCCACGCAGCAGGAGGCAGGCGTCTGTCTGCTCGTTCTGTCCATCACCCCTTGCGGGCCCGGTAGGACCGTCCACCACTTCGGTAGAAAACAGTCTGCGGTGTGGGACCGAGGGCCAGACAGCAGGGACTGCCTACTCTCTGTTCCTGAGGGAGTTTCACAAATGCCATGACAAAGAACTTCTCCCCACACTGCTTTCCTGCCGTGGAATGTGCTGGAAGGCCCGGCCTGCCACCCCCGTGGTGCAGAGGGTGAGCTCTGGACCCAGCTGCCTGCCTTCGGGGTCCAGGCTCTGCCACTGCCCGGCCGGCCGTGTCCCCTGGGGTCACCTGCCCTGCCTTTTCCGCTGCGAGACAGGGACTGGAGTGCCTGCCTTCCCGGGGGGGGGGGGGGGGGGGGGGACTGCAGAGAAAAGGCCAGAAGGGCCGAGCGCGGGACGCGTTGCTGCAAAGTCTCGGTCCCCCGCCCTCCTCCCGCGCTCACGCAGCTGTGACAGCAGGGACGGGGCAGGAAACGCGACCTTCGGGGAGAGGAAACGGGTGTTTGCGGCTGAATTCACAGCGTGAGAGGAGGCGTCAAGGGGTGCGGGTGGGGCCGGAGCCCCTGGGCCTGGGGAGGCCCGAACGGAGAGAACGCAGGGATGCTGGCCTGCAGGCCAGGCGAGCATCCACGGGGCTTCCTTCTAGTCAGCGTCCACGGGGCACCGTAGCAGAGAGGCATGGAGCTGACAGATGGCAGATCGGGTCCACCCGGGCCCTGAACTCACAGCCGCCACCACCGCTGGGGAACGATCCGGGCCGCTCTCCTTAACCTACTTGATGGAAGAAGGGGGGGCTCAGTGAGCGTTTGTGGGATAAAGAAACATCGGAGTGGACGAAGGACTTAAGCACTGCCAGGAATCACCAGTCTGCTTGTCCTTCAGGATGGGCGGGGACTTCTTCCAGAAGGAGCCACAGAAGTGGCTGTTTCAGGCTCGGCAGCCCCGAACAGACGCGACTGCCCGGCTCGCCCGCAGAGGCGTCTGAGTGCAGCCGCGGGTGACACACAGGTGAAGAGGCACGGTGTGACCTCTGGGAGTGGACGCGGGGGGGCTGCGTTCCCACACGCTTCCGTCCTCCTTCGCAGCCATCTGGAGTTCGTGCGACTCGCTCTCGTCACAGTTGTGTCTTCTTTGAATGTTGTTCGACCATTTAGAAGTGTCCCTGTGACTCGGTTCACAGGCGGTGTGAGACCGGGGGCAGCAGATGAGGCCTGGATCTGGTCTGCCACCGCCCCCTGCCATCCCACAAACCTGAGGCAGGAAGGGGGAGGAGGCACCAGAAACGAGGCAAGGTAAGGCCAGGCTGGGGGCCGGGCACAGCAGAAGGGACGGGACACTGAGCAGCGGCCGGTTCCCAGAGCAGAGGGCCTCCGTGTGCTCACAGCTGGGACAGCCGGGCGGTGACGATCTTCAGGACAGTTAGGTGATGCTCCTGGAGTCTCGCCGCAGGTGCCTGGGGACCCCTGTCCCAAGCCCAGTCCCCTGTCTCCGAGTCCCGGGCTCTGGGAGGGGCTGGAAGGGGGACAGACAGGGAAGCAGGACTGGACGCGGGCCTTCCCCGGGGCTGTTCCCCGGAGGCTGAGGATGACGATCGGGACACTGCACACTCTGCGGAAGGACGCGTGGGGGCGCCGGCACACAGCAGGTGTCCCGCGGGTGCTGGGACTCGACTCCACTTCTTCCCAAAGAATCCTCCTCGTTCCCATACCGGGAGCCCTGAGTGGGAAGGCACAGGAGGAAGCTGGTGCTGCAGGTGCAGCCCTGGGGGATGGACAGAGGTCCCCTGAGGGCCTCTGGGCACGTGCCTGGGAAGGCGGCTTTCCTCGCTGAGTTTCCACGTCTGGGAAGAGCTGTCGGCCCTTTGGGGACGGGGCTGCGGAGAACCGCGTGTGACCCCGTCAGAGCCGTGCTGGGGACGTGAAGGGCACTCACCGCGTGCTGCTCCTCACGGTGACAGAGTCAGGGACCCGAGGGCCGGGGGTGTGGGAGCTCCGGCCTTTGGGAAACAAGCTCAGGAGAAGGGTGCTGGGAGAGCAAGTGAAGCGGTAAACCAGCAGACAAGAGGACGAGGCAGACAAGCCTTCGGAAAGCCGCTGGCCAGGCGAGCCCAGCTCTCCTAAAGAACCCACGCGCGCTAGCCCCACGGGGCCTCCTAGGGAACAGCACACTTTAAAAGTTAAGAAACACGTTTGTATAATAAAACCGTTCGTGAAGCCTGCACCACGGAGGACATGCACAGAGAAGAGGAATGTAAACTGTGGTGGACTCGGCACTTCCTTTATACCTGGTTGCGGGGGGGAGGGGGCGGGGGGGGCTGGGAGGAGGAGAGAGAACGCTCACCAACAAACCATGTCGGCTGTTCAAGGAGGCCAGACTGCATTTCACGAGACTGCCTGCCTTTGCCACTTCCTGATTCGTTACAATAAACATGCGTGATTCACAGAGCCGCCCCCAACCCCCACCTGGAAACAATAAATAAATGCGTAAAGGAATTTCAGAATGTCTTACCGGGGTGGGGGGGCTCCCACCCTGTTTTCCGTATCACTCATAACCCACCCGACCTGACCTGCGTTTCTGGGCTTGGTCCTCACCCCCCTCCCGTCACATGATCTTCCCCAGCCAAACTGGCTTTGGGGGACGGTGAGCGGTTTCCTGGTCCCGCCTTTCTCGGACTTTCCCCTGGCCTGGAATTCTGCCTTCCAGGGACGAATCCGCCCACCACCCCGCTCCTGCCCTCCCCCTCCCCCATCTTATCTGCCATCTCTATCTGCTCAGGGGCCATGGCTTTGTGCTCCTTTGAAGCCATGACCCTTGCATTTTAGGCCACAAATACTCACCCCACGGTCATTTCCACCAGGAGGCTTCCGAGGCCTGTCACCCTCTCACGCCTCCCCCCATCAGTCACTACAGGTGCGGGTACGCC
>PVJI01012411.1:0-51779 GCA_004026765.1 Micronycteris hirsuta | reverse complement strand
AGAGGAGGGGGAGGGGAGGGAGGGGAAGGGAGAGCAGAGGAAAGGAAATGGGAGGGGGAGGAGGGAAGGAGAAGGGGGTAGGGGGAGGCAGGGGGAACAAAGGAGAGAGGGAGAGGGAAAGAGGGAGAGGGAAAAGGGGAGAGGGAGAGAGAGAATATCAAAGGTAGGAGGGCCAGCTAAGAGTTAACAAACTGGTCCAAAAGAAGATTAAGGGACAAAATTAGCACAAGGATGATAAAGGAAACAGATTTAGCAGACATTTCACATGTAGAATGATCAAGACATGGTTATTGACTAGACAAGGGAAGTGAGTGAGAGGAAGTCCAGGGTAAGCAGGTATATTCTGTTCAAACGGTGGGGGCATAACCGACTGATACTTGGAGCAAATGAGGAGCAGGTTCTGGGGGCAAGAAAATGAATTTAATTTTGGACATGTTGTGTTAGAGTTGCCTGAAAGATACCTAGCATGATGTGTCCAGTGAGTGCCTGGAAATAAAAATCTGAACTCAGGAGAGAAGTCCTGGTGTGGACACACGTGCCAGCTGTTGGTGTAAGGCTATAGAGGAGCTATGGGAATGTGGTAAGAGCAGTGCGCTGAGAAAGCAAGAGGCGTGTGAGAGAAACGAGACAGTGCAGCGAAATGAGAAGGCGCTCTGGAACGGGGGAGAGGTCAACGGACATTTCCACGGGGAGTGAGGGGTTTGGGGAGCTAAGAAGGAAGAAAATCCTTCAACGAATCATAGAGGGGATCAAATTCTGCCTCTTCCTAGATACTGAAGACCACGCTGCACCTTTAGAGGGGACAGTCTTCTTACCCATGCTTGTCCTATAACATTCACTTCTCCGAGGGGCGGGGCGAAGACACGGCTGGCCAGAGAGCTCCGGCTTCCTCCTGCATTCGTCCGAGGGGCACCTTCCCACAAAACCTTACAAAAGCTCTGCATGAACACACTTCAGAAGGAAATCTAATACCCTTGTTTACGGGCTTCTCACCAGTGAAGCCTGATCCATCTCGCACGGATCCTGCCAGGATTCCTCCTGCCTGCGCCATCTGCTCCAATCAACAGCCTGGTCACCCTCTATGCTCACTTTTCTTCAGCCATCAGATCTTGGCACAAGCTAATCAACGTGCCTGGAACATCCCTCTCTTTCTATAAAATGTCTATTGGTTTCTTCAAAAAGCATGCTTTTCTTCATTTTCTTGGTATGAACTCAACCTATGGCTCTTACCTACTGACCTTTGACTATAGACTTGGTCTGTGCCTGCCCCCCCCATTTTCTTGCATATTATTTGTCATTATTTAAGGGAATATGCAGATTTTTCTAGATAAATAAAGCTCTGCCTCTAAGAATCAATATTTTATTTACTTCAATAGACCAATATTTACAGAGCACTTACTTGTTACTCTGCTATATAACAGAGACTTTTTAAAATTTAATTAATTAACTAACTAATTTAAGTTAGGAGAGGGATAAAGAAAGGGAGAGAAACATCAGCGTGTGGTTGCTTCTCGCGCACTGGGGACCTGGCCTGCAACCCAGGCTCACACCCTAGACTGGGAATCGAACCTGTGACCCTTTGGTTTGCAGGCCAGCACTCAATCCACTGAGCCACAGCAGCTAGGGCTATAACAGAGACTTTAAATAAAGGAAAGTAAATAAAGAGAAAGCATTTATTACAGAGGCCAAATAACAAGTCTGGGCCTTCTTCAGGGGGTGAAAAATTTACATCCTAACTACTCCCACTGCTGTGTTTGATAGATATTACTAAAGTAGATTATTCTCTTCCTACATTCTTAAACAGAGAGGAACAAACAAAATCTGAAACATTTGTGTTGACTTTGGTGCATCATCTGGTACATCCTATTTTAAAATAATAGCTTTTCTTTTTTTAATTAGAAAAATAATATGTTTCTTGTGAAAAGTTGAGAAAAAATTTCTAACCACCCATGGTCATACCATCCAAAAAGCAACTACCACCAACATATTTGTGGATTTCTTTCTAGGCTTTTATCCAAAAAAAATGTAGGGAGTTTTGCCTTTAAAAAACTTTAATATATTGAACATAAAAGTTCATAGTTTGCTGTCTTACAAATTTACATTATAGTATAGACATTTTTCTTGTAAATATTTTTTCTTGAACAACGTGTTTGTGGCAGGGTAAACTGAGACTTCTCCCCGCTACTTGCCTCCTCCATCACCCCCCACAGCCCTGCAACCGGGAGACAAATCCTGGGCCCTCACTGTCTCTGCCACTCCTCTGCCCGCTTCACTGCCTATGCATGGGAGCAGAGTTCCCCCCCGACTCTGCTGTGTCAGGAGAAGCTTGAGACAGTAGAAAAGTGGTGGGGACTCAGCGAATGTTTGAGGCTGGAAAATTTGTAGAACGTAGGAATGAATTAAGAGACCAAGTCCTCCTCATTGCTATAGACAGGAATTCCAAATCCCAGGGCATCGGGTGTGACAGATACTGGGTTCCAGATACTGGGACGGGGAGCAATGAAAGAATGGAGCTGTGGAAAGTGAAAAGCAATGTCAATAGCGATGGGAATGAGGGGTGTCCATGTGAGACACTCACTGACTAGTGGTGGTGTCTGCTTTCCTCCCAGTCATTGGCAGAAAGAAGTACCTCACTGAAGACTACCATCCAAGTGCAGAAGACTCTATGACAGGCCCCATCCCAAAGACCCACAGGTTTCTATCGTTTCCTCTTCCAGGGAATCCTTGGGTACAAACCCTTCAAGACAGGAAAGGGGCTTTCATGTGCGTTATGTTTGTAATACAGTGATAACTCCTAGGACTACCAATGACCAGGAAAGGAAAGCATATTCCTGCTACCTGTTCCGGATATTGTCACCTTCATGCACCACAAGGAAGATACAGGCTACATATAAAAACGTGAAGGGCGATTGCCTCTACACAAAATGGCCCCAGAATACCATGCAATTAATAATTTAAGCACCCATGTTCTTCCTTAATCTTCAATTCAGTGACTCCCATCCTTGCTGGTACACTGGAATCCCCTAAGTAGCTCCCCAAACCACCAATGCCTGTATCCCACGTCTGGAGATTGTGGTTTAATCCAGTTGAGTGTAGCCTGGGCTTAGAAATTATTAAAAGATGTGCCCAGGTGATGCTAATGTGTGTCAGACAAGTTTGATAACCACTGCTTCACTGTCAAGTTCTTGGAAAGTTCTTCTTCTCATAGGTTGTCCATGGCCGTTGACAACCCATCTCAATTCTAATCCGGCATGTTCTGGAAAAGCTATCTAGAATATATCTAAAATAAAAGGAAGTAAATTTGGAACAATGCAAGTACATGCACTGTAGAATCATACTTTTTCTTCATGAACGTGCCTGCTCAGACACCTCAGCTTTTCTTCTGGACAGCTGAGCTGGCTGAAGGAAGTCAGTTTTATGGCATCTGTGTGTGTGCGGTGGGTTGCGTTATACACGCATGTGCTGAAAGTGCTGAGTTCAAACTCTAATGTCTTCCCTGGGAGTTTAAGCAACTTGAGAGTAGGTATCATATCTTTCGTGTGTCATTGTGTGGCATCTGGAAGAGAAACTTTACACCCAGTGAGTTCCCAGTAAGTGTTCAGCGTGCTCTGTAACACTCCTGCTGCTGCTGGTTGTCCTGGAGCTGACTAATAGGCCAAGGAACGGCCGGACTCTGACATGACAAGGCACTCCTTATCAAAGTGGTATCGGAGATATCAAGTAAGACTTCCTCCCAATTAAAATATTACAGATGAGGACTATTATTTGTTCCCCAGGGAGGACGCTGACTATGAGAGAGCTAAAAGCCGTGAGTTCACCTCACAGCTTCCCACTCAACTGCCCTTTAAATGTGAAAACAATTATTTTAATCATCTGAGCAGGAAGCTACCCCGAGCTGGAACAGGTTCCCAGAGCACACTGGAGACGCGTGGACCAGGGAGAGAGCTGCTCCTCAGAGCTCCTGACTGATGCAATCTGAGGACATTCCCCAGAAGACACTCTTCTCATTTCTTAGTTTAAGAAAATAAAATTAAAAGTTTAAGAAAACAACCCTAAACATCCACACTAATTGACTTCAGAGACAAAAGACAGATCTATCCCATAATAGCTCAGCTCAGCATCCAGCAAAAAACAAAGAGTCCATGAGAGCCACAAGCATGCGGGCAAGCGAAAGCATTCTGGTCCTCTGCCTTGTCTTTTTTTTTTAACCTTTTTTAAAAACCTTAGAAACTCTCTAATAATGTATTTAATTAACAGAGTGCAGAATCCAGTCTCTGTTGTGTTATACCTCCATGTGCTAAAGGGGATCCCCAAAACTCTTTATAATGAAATAACTTAAACTGAATATTTAATAAATTGGGGTCACTTTGATCTTAAATGAAATATATCATTTGACACATTTGGGGAGATTGATCAATTGGGGGAAGAGGCAATGGCTTTCTAAAATATGAAACAAATAACAGAGTATTGCAAGATTCCAAAGGGATCACAAGTACCGTGGTGTCGCGACACAAACTGTACCTGTAGCCACCTTCTAGGGAAAGATCATTCTGAGAATGGCCTTTTTGTAGAAGGAGGAAACTTCTGACCATTTTTTCTTCTGAATCTTCTCTTCTGTTTGCTAAGGACCTTCTAACAGGTCATTAGGAACCATTCCGTCCTCTGAATGTTCTTGACTTTTATAATACGACTCTCTCCCGGTCCTCTCCCTAACTTTCTAGAAGCTCCTTCCCTGTCTTGCTCATGGGCACATCAATCTCACATGCCAGGCTCTCTGGGCTCTGTCCTTGGTCCCCGAGTGACCTAAAATACTCCCATGACTTCAACTGTTACCTGAAAGGTGATGGTTTCCAGATGTATTTCTCTAGCCAAGTCCGTATCCCATTATTTCCTGGACATAGATTGGCCATCGTTGACATTCCTCAAACTCAACATACACAAAATGAAATTCATACTGGTTCCTAAATTTCCCTTTCATTCTTTATCTTTGCATCTAGCTCATCATCTACCCATCGGTCAAGCAATAAATCAGTCCTTCCTCAAATCCCTCTGCTCAACCACTATACCCAGTTTGTCAACATTTGTCTTTGTTAGGAATTGTTTGGGGCAGCTGGAAGAGAATGGATGAAAATCACAGCAGCTTAAACTAGGAAATTTTTTTTTTCCTCATATAGCATGGGGTTCAGAGATAGACGATCCAGAGCTGGTATATTGGGTCCACCATGTCATCAGGCACCTTGACTCCTGTCTTTTTTCTCTATCATGCTTTTCACAAGGCTCCCACCCTTAAGGGCACATCATGGATACAAGGTGTCTATTTCCAGGCTCCAGGCAAAAAGAAAGATAAAGGGGGAAAAGGCAATTAAGTCACATCATTTGGCTTATATCTTATGAGTCATGAAAAGAAACAGCAGAATGGATATTATTAAGGCAAGGTAGAAACCAGTGCCACCCATTCCACATATATTTACTACATATTTGGTTCAGACCCTTACCATTTCTCCTGTGAGTGACTGCAACAGTCTCCAAACGAGACTCTCTGCCCAGCACCTGGGCCCCTGGCAGCTTTCCTCACACTGCTTCCATAACCACCTTTCTCAACTGGGAGTCTGGTCCCCGCTTAAAAATTTCTCAGGGACTCCCTTGTAGCCTTCCAGAAAAAGCCCAAACTGCTTTGCATGGCTTTAAACCCTTCTCATCAAAACCGTTTGTGAGCCTCCTGTCACTTCCCTTTCCCAGGCTTCAGGCATCCCAACAGCTCTCATCCCAGAACATACCAGTTATCTCCTGCCCTCCCATCTTTATGAGTCACTCTGTCTACAGTAACGACATTTTCATGTGGAATCAACAATTAAAGATTTGAGGAAATGCTCACACAACAAAACCACCTGTTCATGTAGTAAAAAATAGCAAAATATGTTCTTTGTTACATGCCTATAAATATCACTCTTAAAAGTATAACAAACCTGCATCTTCTGCCTCCAGAAATAATCTATAGATACCTCTCCAGGAAGAAGGATTTGGGAGACTTTTACCCACCACTTCCTCAGTAGTCCGATTAGTCCAGGCTTCCATAGGTCTAAGAAGAGAAGGGAGAAAATGCAACTTCTCACTTGAGTCTACCTTGTCAGTTGAGAAAACCCTACATAGATAAAAGCAGACCAGAGAAAAAGGGAATGAGAATTTTTAAGAAGGTGAATTCAGACCAAAAATATGTGGCTTGTGGGTAAAAACAGAAGAAATTAAAAAAAAAAAAAAAAGAAGAGGTTAATTGAAGCCCAATGTGATGGTGCTTTTCCTGGTTTTCTCAGAAAGAAACTTCTTCCTGCAAATGCAAAGCGGGGAAAATCATACTCAAAAAGTTACTGAGATGCTGCCCTGAGGTGTTGCTTAGGTGTCATTTCGCAAAGTGAAAGGTCGCCAGTTTGATTCCCGGTCAGGGCAGCAAGCAGAGGTGAAGGTGAAACAACGTGACGTGTGTGCACATGCGTGTGATGCCCTAGACACAGCCCCTCTGGCTATTTGGAGAACCCTGCAGAAAATGGGACCCTGAGTCCATTTTGCCATCGGTCAACTGGCTCCTTCCTGGGAGCCCACCTTGGGCCTTGTTCATGTTCATTCAATGTTGTCCCCTTTACTGTTTCCGTCAAGGATCTGGCCGGTCACCCCAACTGGTACTAACACTTGGCTGTTTTTTTCTAGCACACAGGATGCCAGGAATGAGATTGGTCAGTGAATAAAATGTTCTACAGGAAAAAATAGAATGGTCACCAAGGCTGTCCAATGACAGAAACTGTTAAGGACACTTATATACTCTGTTGATTTATGCTACTATCACTCTGTAGGGAAATTCTTCTTAGAGAAATTAGCAAGAAAAAAAAAAAAACTATTGGGGATCTTAGTGTTCCAGTGACACTTCCTCTCGACCAGTTACTGCTTTTTCACTCTGTACTCTTTGAAGGAAAAAAAACCAACTATCTTTTAGGCACAAACGATTAAAGAGAAACATAAGACAAGGCAGGAAAACTACTCTGTTTCAACCCAAAGCAATTTTTTGTGAGAGGGACTGGATAAATTATGAAAGCAAAATGAAATAAGTGCTTGGATAAAGGAAGGCTGAATCAAAAAGTGAGTCAAAAAGTGGGAGGGGGGAGAGGGAAGCACCATCAAGTCTCAAACTTTCCTGATATTCACATAGCCTTTGTAGTCATGGATTGTAGCCATCTTTTTGGTTAGCTAGAAAACTGGACGAGACTAGAATACCTTGGTATGACCTGGGATTAGGGTCATCCTCAAAGCACCACCAGCAGAGCCTCTGATTAGTGGGTGGGGCCCTGGGATTGCCCATTACTCCTTTATAGCATTACCGAGGCCCAGTGATAGCTTGGGGGTCAGCCAGATCCAAAGCACTGGCCATGCTATTGGTTTCCCATCCTTCCTTTCCTCTTGTCATCTCTAGTTCCCCAAGGTGTATTGGTAAGCAACATGGCCAGGAAGTCCAGCACCCTTGGAGAGCATTAGTGGTCTACAGTACCAAGCACACACGTGGCTCCTTTGACATCTCTTACATGAAAAGAACAGTCTACAGCTGTGAAGAAAGCTTTCCAGTCCATTACCATTTGTTTGGAGGCTCTTTGCTGAATAGTAAGGACTGGATCCATCTTCATTAATCACTGGATATGCCAAAGTCATTGATGAAACTACAATAAAAAGAGACTCGGAGTAAGTAACAGCAGCGTGTAGCATGGTTAGTCGTGCATACATCTAACAACAATTTTGGAACAAGGCCGGGGGCAAATCAATAAAATACAGTAGATCTTGGATTTTTCTCTCTCTCTTATACAAGCTATTCTTTACTGTGTATAGAGGATATTTTAGTTAAGTGAAATTTTACAGAGATTCCAGGTGTTCAAGAGAAAAATACAAAGGCAAAGAGAAAATCTATTAGACTTAGGTGTTTCTTAACTTTCAAGTTCCACTTTTGTCTCTCCTACACATTTAATCAAGGAAAAGTAAACTAGGCAAACGCTACCATCCCAAACTAGACTAGACAAATTGTCCCTCCTGGGCCTGTTCTATAATGGAAGTGCCCATAGAAGGCCACCATCTCTTGGTTCTCAGCTGAAAGTTGACAGGCCAGTGGTGGGTGAGAGACCGCTGACTGGGAGCACACAAAGTGACCAGAATAATAATTTTCCCTACTCAGTGCAAACAACTATCATCTTAATCCCTTTGTGTCTCCCGGGAAAGATTTTAATCTGCTCACCAAATAAACCTATGGCTTTATTTGCTGTTTTAAAGTAAAGAGTTCATGGCTGAAGGAAAATAGAAAATTACATCAGCTATCCAACTTTCTGCTGAAATAGCGGAGAGTAGATCTCTACCAGTAAATATGATATCACATCTACGCCATTCTCAGAATTGTATATTTCAATTTGTTTTCTAGTATGAGTTGCACAAACTTCCCCAGGGAGCCATTTATTAATACTTCATTCACCAGAGAGAATACAAACAAAGCAGGCAAAAGTTGCCATGCCTGATGTAACTTCTTTTAAGATTGAACCAAGTGCTGATGTAAAACTCCGGGGACTCTCACACTGAAAGCCACCTAGGAAACCAAACGAAGGGAGAAGCTCTTCCTTTTCACCACCAGTCTTCTAGCTTTGCTTTGAAATCCCTAGGCCTTCCTTTCATTTGGCTGCTGCTACTTACCACTCTTAAATTAGGAAACCAAAGGAAAAGAGAAGGTGTCAGACTTGTGTGCAGAGCACGGCCTGGAACACTTGGGGATAAATGGATGCTTGAAGGAAGTGATCACATGCCCACCCTTGAGCCTTCATCTCTGAGGCCCGCCGCGCTGCCTCTGCATCTTTCCAGCTGTGTGAGAGTTCTTAAGGCACTTTCTTTGAGCCAGTGTGCTCAAGGACCATACTCAAGGATATTGATTCCAACTCTTTGGAAATTGTTAAAGCTGATTTGCATCCTTGCACAATACAAAGAGAAAAGTTAGGTGGATGTGTATTCCCATGCCCTCTAACATGACTGTGGGAAGTTACGTAAAGACTCCAGAGATGACTCGATGCCAATTATGACGCTGTTAATGTTTTCTACAAAGTTTTTCTCCCCCTTCTTTGGCCACAGCATTCTGATTAAAGGCTGAGACACGGAGAAATATCACCACTATACAAAAAGGTCATTTTATCCTTGATGTCCCCAGCCTTCCCAGTGAGAAAAAAACAGCAGTAATCTTCATACTAAGTATTGTTTTTACTCAGCTACATGTTCTAGGCTTTCTTGAAACTGAGGCGGAGTCTTAGCATGGAAAGTTCCAGACTTAGGGCTTGTTTTCAAAAGAAACCAGAGGTATAGACTAAGTAGTAAAGTATTAGGGCACAAAATATATCATCTCCCAGGAAAGCCCCTTAAACTTAAGCAAAATTCTTTCTTTACTTACTTGTGGTATTTCACAAGAACTTGTAATCACTTAAAGTTTCTAACCAATAGACAAATGTCAGGATGGACAGAGAAGAGAAACTGTATAAATCTATGTGGCAGGCCGGGTGAATAATGGTTGTATGTGTGTGTGTTACCATAAATTTAGACAACAGATTATACTTTCCCTTTCTTCTCCTTTTAAAAGCCAATTCCAAGCTTAATCTCTATAGCATCCTGTCACCTAAGGAGTGATAAAGATTTAAGGGGGAAAAAATCCACTTCACATTGATTTTTTTCAAATTGGTTTTCTAAATGCAAGTGATAATGACCAGAGTCTTTAAAAAGAAAAGCTCATTTCTAAATGATCTCATCTTCCTACCTTGAACACATATCATTTAATTCAATACTCTCAAATCAGACCACACATTTGTTCACATTCCCACATTTCCTCTATTGATTACCATAGGCCATCCTATTAAAAGGAAATGGATGAGCCAGGATAGCTCACTTTAATTTTTAAATCATAATAGTTTGTGGTAAGAGTAAAGTAGAGGCCCATCTAAGAATGGAATAATCCCAATAAATGGCAATTAGGAAAAGAGGAAAAAAGAAAACAAAAAGGAATTTCTCTTGCTGATCTTATCCTTATTATGTTGGGAGATTCTCTCTCTCTCTCTCTCTCTCCCTCTCTCTCTCCCTCTCTCTCTCTTTCTCTCTTCCTCACCTCACCCACCCCCACACACACTTCTGGACTCAAGACCTAACAAGGCTGATAGAAAGAAAACCCAAACAAAGTTAAAACCGCTCTTGAATATTTAGCTAAGGACAGTTCTTTTCAATAACATGCAAGGCAAGAGTTAGAGGCCAACGCCCCCTCCTTCATCCAGGTCTCCCTGGGGAGACACAGAAAGGCCCTTGAAAGCTTTCACCGAGTGCCCTCCTACCACATGGCACCAGCCTCCAGGCCAATGTCACCCTGGGGAGACCCAACCAGCTTCACATATTGAGAAGTACAACCATCTTGTGCTTTTTAAAAAATACGGATATGAAAAACAGGGCACAGTCATTCTTTGACAAGTTGTGTAATTATTCTGTACAAATCAGGACTTCAAAACCCTTGGACAGGATAAATGGGAGTACAGGGCAAGGGTGACAGGACACAATGAGTCATCGCAACTTCCTGCTAGTCACAGGAACCCTACAAAAGCTCAGTGTGTCTCAGATTTTGCTGGGGGGTTTCCTTCTCAATTCAGCCTCAGATTTCTATGGTATGCCCCTTCCTTCTTTTTATTTCTACGTATCACATTTGTCCAAGATCTTTGTTGGTCCATAAATAATGTCATTGTGTTATACTGGACATTGGGTTGTTAAATGTCAGCGTGCCGTGCACAGCCTTACATAGTGAGATAACAGTTTCTCTAACTGCATTCCTGTGACACTGAATTAACTGAGGTATTCAACAGCCAAAAAAAAAAAAAATTAGTGGTGATATTTTCATTACCCGGGGCATGAGTAGGGGTGAGGATGAGGGGAGGGGAAGGGAAGGATTAAGTTAGTGGGTAGATTTTTCTCAACTTTAGGTTTTTCTCTAGATTTTCCTTAAACTTGTAGGTCTTTGTGACTTCTTTGACTAAAAAAAATGAACAAAATGAAAACTTGTTAAGAAATGTTAATCTGTAATACTAAGAACCGGGAGTAACACAATTTTTTATTTTTCTGAATCAAATTTACTCTACTTCCAGTCCCCACCAGCCTGGCTGGTGGAAAACGCAGTCTCAGTCATCACTGGGTCTTCTCTCCCACCTCTGCGGTATCACGAGTGCTGAGGAGTACCAGGACCCATAGGCAGGGCAGGAGGGAAGAAAGGTACCAGGAGGCTGAGCTGTGGAGGCCGCCATCACGGCCAATGCTCTCCTTTTGCGGGGCTGTTGAGTAATGGTGTTAAAGAAAAATTATTCTGAAGTTCCTGAGAGATGGCAAGGAGGACTTGATTCAAGAGATTTCCGCAGTGGAGTTGTGCAATAAGGGAGAAAGACTGAGCTCAGTTCTGAATACAAGGATTTATAGCCAAGGGGCAGGGTGAGGGGTCGGTGGATGGAAAATTACTAAGAGGAGAAATGAAAGGTAAGGGAGGAGTCTGGCTAAACCGACCTGACAGGATTCTTGCTGAAGACAGGCCAGGATACCAAGGATAGGAATGAGGAATTTGATCAGATATCAAGAATGATTAGATATAGAAGGCAGCAGTACTCTCTTAACTGACTTAACAGGATTCTTGCTGAAACTGGCTCGTGCATGCCCAACCAAAGACAGACACTGAAGCCTAAAGGTTAAAGTCTAGTTGGCTTAGAGAAGCCTAATGTTTAGTCAAGAAAAGAGTCTTTGTTATTGGTTACCTGGCAAGGTCTAGACATTCACCCCTGGAAGGACTCGGTCACGCCCCCTCGTAGTCACTGCGTCCGCAGACCCTCCCATCAAACTCTCAATCTGCTCTGCAGGCGATCGGCCACAATCCTTAGGAGGCACTTGTCAAGAGAGGTGCCTGGGACCTTCCTAGTTTAAAAACCCCAAAGCCAGCCCCTTCCCTTAGTTTTATGGACTCTCTCACTCCCCAACCACCAAGTCAGTCCAGCTCCTCTGTTGCATTCGTTTTCTTCATCCCGTTCCACTTCCTCTTCCTCTTCTGAACATCCAGTTTAATCCTACACAAAGGGTCTTCAAAACAAAGCAGTAGGTAGGACTCTCTTCTGGATATCAACAAATAGTACTTTGGGCTCATTACACAAGATTTGGTTTCTCTGGATAAAGGAAGTGAAAGTATACCAAGGAGAATAAAAATAATATCTCAATAAATTGTTCCTCATAATTACCGGTGGAAAGGCTTAAAAACATAATGGTTCTACTTTGGACGTGTGTGTTTTTTTCTTGCAATGTTTCATTGCACACCTGCAAATACCACTGTATTTTCTAGGTGGCTGGTGAATTTATTTCAAGTTCAGGATATTCTGCCAAAAGCATATGATTTTCAAATGCAGTATACCCTGAAAATGTTGAAAACCACTGATATTGTACGTGTGAAAATGGCTTGTACCCTGTCAGCAAAAGGGTGAGTGTGCAACAATTGTTTGCTGATTCTGAATTCCAATGGAAGGGAAGGAAAAAAGAGAATAAGTTATGTCTGGGAAAGGGGCCTCTCAGCTAAGAAAGGTATGATCATAGCCCTGTAATGATAAAGACAGAAGATTCTTCAGAGAAGAACTGCTAGATAAAATAGAGGACACCTAGCTGAATTTGAATTACAGATAAACAACAACCATTTTCATCTAAGTATATACCATACAGTATCTGGGACATATTATACCAAAATCTTTCCCATTGTCTATCTGAAATTTAAATTTAACTGGTGTCCTATATTATTACTTGCAAAATCCGGCAACCCTAATTACAGGGTCCTTTTTTAAGCATCATCTTAAGCAACTGATAATATGGCCATTAAGCTTGAAAGAAGGCACTATGCTTAAAACCATGCCCTAAACTAGACACCAAAGTGGGTAGGTGAAATAACGTAGCAAACCACCTTGATCTCTCTGGCTTCCAGGCCTGCATTGCTCCTCTCAAGTAGCAAGCTGGAACCGTTGTCCTGGCCAGGATGGGTTCCATGCCCTGAGCTACACACAGCAAGGCATCCTGCGGGATGAAGGAACCAGCGTCTGGAAACATTTTATTTCCTTCATAGTTTCCTCTTCAATGTCCAGTCCCAGGCCCTGTCTCAGACTTCTATTCTTCTCTCTTTACACTTTCTTTAAGAAATTCAGTCATCACCTATGAGCAGATCTCTGCCTCTGGGGGTTCAGGCAACAGCCCATGTTGAGTTCCACTTGGATTTCTCATCGTTTTCCTAAATAACCAAAGCGAACGTGTAAGCTGCCTCCAGACCATTTCCTCATCACAGCTTTGGCACCCAGGTCTCCACTGGCCCAAACTCTGGTGGCATCTCTATCATTTTCTTTCCCTTTCCATAACAATCAGTCTCCAAGTCTCAACACTTCTTCTCTAGAAATTATCCTTTGCATGGAGTCCTTCCCAGTGGGACCACTATCACCCTTTTGTCTCAAATTATAATACACTCAAACCCAGAACGTTTCTCCTCAAATCTGTTTCATTATCAGTTCCATGGCTTCCAGCTTCCTGCAGGGCTAGTCTATGCTGCTTTTCCTGGCTTCGTAGCCCTCTGTAATAAAGCATACTCTGCCTAGAAACATCTTCTGCCTAGGATCCTACATTCCAACACGTCCAGCACATACCCTCTTCAATAGCGCGGCCCTGACCTCGCTGTCTCAGGAACCTGTCATTCTCATTTCTCCCCCCACCTCACTTGTTCCTACCAAGAATGCACTTGCTCCAATGTCTAAATCCTGCCCATCCATCAGATATAAGGACAATTTCATTTTCCCTTGTAGGGATGTCTTGTTTAATCCAGCCTGCTTGGATCTCTTCCTACAGTCAAACTTTACCTTCCAGCTAAGTCCTGTAAGAATCAAACGATGACGTGGTCTTTGAGGAGATGGAGGTGGTAGCCTCTTTTACTCAGACTCTGGCTCTCCTCTCTTTGAATATCCTCAGTGACACCGTTCAGAACATGCTACCCCAAAATATGGCACCTTGGCATATTGAATCTTTAAGGTTGAAATCTTTTGAAAATATGGCAGAAGCTAGGTCACAGTGATGTTCTCACCATCTTTCTCCCCTGAGACAGGTCATAAGGGCCTCACGTAAGAGGCGCCCTCCCCACCCCTGGAGGAAAGGAGCAACCCGAGCCCCAAGACAGAGAGACTCTGAGAAGAAGGCGAGCACACAGGCCTTGTGAAGTCTCCCCCGTTTTCTACACGCGCCCCACACTCCTTCCACCTGCCATGCCGTCCAGGACCGGGCACTGCGCATCAGACCTCGCAGAGCAACGCACAGGTCTGACTGCGTCTTCGGGTCTTCATTTCCTTACGCAGGCGCCCGCGTCACACCTAACTCACGTTAAATAAGTTCGTATGCTTTTGTCCTCTTAATTTCTCTTCATCGGTTTAATTTTCAGACCCAGCCAGGGACCAAACAGGATCCAGGGAAACTTTTTCCTCCTCTACATCAGGAGAGTGGTTTGGGGGTGACTGACTCAGGAGAAATATTTTCCAGCTCTGAAAGCCAAGCTTCCTTCAGACCTAGCTAGGCCTCTAATATCTTCCGCCAGAATCCCCACATTTGGTAGAACGCATATTAAGAGTTTCAAGTTGATTCTTCCCTTCAAAATGAAAATAATCGGAAAGAAATGAAATTGCATCCATTATGATAAAATTTTCCTAAATGTTAATTTATCATCATAGAAGTGCTTATGACTCTCTCTGGTCTCAGCAAAACATTTTTTAATGTTCTTATTGTCATAGTATTTTCATACAGGTCAGTGCTAAAAGCCAACTATTTAAGAAGTCTCAGTTTCCCGGTTTCTTGTATCACAAGAAGACTAATATTAATATCCTATTTTTTTGCACCTCACTATTCTGTGTGTCCATTGATACATAAACATGATACACCAGGATGGAACAGCATTCTCCAGAAGTCCATTTCAGATATAGACTTTAAAGTCCATGGTGAATAAAGTTATGGTTGGCCTAAACCCAATCTTTGTTTTTGAAATTTGGTAAGAATCAATTTCTCCAAAAGAGTTCTAATCCTCTCAAATTTGATAAATATCCAGGTGAAACAGATTAAGATGTTGATTCTAAATGGCCATTTCCCCTTGATACAAATAGGTTGGAAATAACTTGAAGGGTTAATGGAAACTATTTCAAATTCTGCTTGAAAGTGAGTAAAGTAAAAACCACATATGTAAAAATATTTAATAGGCCAAGAACGAGCAATGTGATTTCAATGATGTCCTGAGCCTTTAACTAATAAGAGGAATCCTGTAGAAGCCGATGCTGACTGGGCCCACCCAAGGACAGTCATTTACTGAAGCAACTCCGGGCACAGGACAGATGGGAGCAGAGAGACCACAGGCAGTGAAGCCGACTAAGAAGCAATGACAGCGAGCAGTGCAGGGGAGGTAATAAAGGCTCCAAATGAAACGGCGAGAGCAGGAAGGAATGGACATACCTAAGAGAAATTCAGCCTGGCCATGTCTGAGAACTGACAAACGTCTATTTAAGGGGGTGATGGATACATGGTGGGAAAGGGAGTGAGAGAAAGATTTGTGCAGTTGATGCAATGGGGCCACATCAGCAGGGAGGTGAGTATTGTGTTTGTTGGAGATATTGGTCCTTGGACCTGGCCTCATGGATTTAAGCCCAAGTTCGTGGGGAGAGAGATGCCGCAGGCAAGAGCCAAAGTAGCTGTTATCTCAAAAGATGGTGTGAGACACAGAAGCACAAGCCACGCTATTTCGCTGCTTCATGCCCAGGTGACAAAATGTGTCCCAAAATAGAGAGCAGTGTTTTCTTCTCGAGCCCAGAACCGAAGGCGACGTGGCTCAGAAAAGTCAGGGAGGGAGGTGGCACAAGGGAGGGGGCCTGGGGAGCATCAGCAGGCAGGGCTTTGGCAGAACACGAAGCAGTAGAAAGGCAAGGTCCAGAAGTAGATCCAAGGGCAAGTAAGGGACATCACAGGGGCCCAAGCCAAAGAACATGAGCAAGACCTCAGGGACTCACAGAAATAATTGGCTGAGGGTCTGCATTCTGGGAGAGGGGCCCAGACCAGTGAAATTTGAGTTCTGTCAGTGAATTTGACCTCATCTGTACCCAGAGGCTGGTGGAGCCTGGAAACATTCATGTTACAACTAGACACGCCCCTGCATTTATCACATTACATGGCAATCCACAGTTTACATAACTTTCTCCCTCACTGCTCTGTGAGCTTCTCAGGCACAAGGAGCCTGCCATTCAGCAGTAGACAGCATGTAGACATAGAAGGTGCTTGGTCTGTATTTTCCTGTGGATGGTTGAATCACCAAGAGGGGATCTCATTGTAACATGACCACGGGACCTAATCTGCCCCTACTGAAACAGCATTATGGAAAAGCTCCAGCATAACAAGTAAAAATCAGTATGTCTCCAGTGAAACCATGACTGCCTGGATAACAGTGGGGCCCAGGAAGTGCCTGGTCTCTTCCGTTACTGTGAGCAGATTGCCCCTATTTCTCCATTCTTTACAAGACAGAGGTGCATTCGAACTTCATTAAATGGGCCACTTGGCCAAGAATAGCAGGCAAATTCAGAGAGGGGCGAAAAAAAGTTTTTTCTTTTCTGTGTGTGGCGGACTATTAACTAACTACTTTAGAGACCAAAAATTTAAACAACGCACACTGGCACGTGCGTCCACCCCAACGTCAATGCCATGACCTGAGAGGCAGCTCTCTCCAGTCACTTGGGCCAGGAAGAGGTGGCTGGAGATCTGTTTTACATGAGGGTCTCAGAGGCACGGATGGAAGAACTTGGAGAGGAAGTAAAACCAGAAAAGTCAGCACTCCTGCTGCCTGTCACTACCAGAACTACCGGAAGCCCTGCCACAGAACGTCACCTGTAAGCAAACGGGGGCAACCACTAAACCTGTTGCCTGGATTCCACTCAGGAAGCCGAGTTTGATGGGACTGGGAGGAGCAGGGAGCAGCAAGGAAGACACTCTTCCTTCCAGAAGGTCAGCCAAGTGCCCTGAATTAGGAACTCCGGGAGTCACTGAGACAAAGAGAAAGCCATGTGATATGAAACCTTTTCAGCTGACTAGAGTGAGGGCAATTTTAGTGTCCCCAGAAGAGAATCCAGAGGATGGTCCCCAGTCAGTGTGCTCAGCAGAGTCACAACATAGGGTAATCTCATTAAGTTCCAGCCTCTGCACCCCAGCCCTGTGATTTACAGTCATGCCGGATCTGGGGGCTTCCCGTGAAGGCAAATTTAAATCTGCTCTCGGTGAGGATCCTGTGTGGGAGCCGCCTGAGGGCTGGTAGGAAGCAGGAGGCAGGGAATTAAAGAGATGCTTGCACTTATGATCCATATTTTCCTCCCCTCCCACTCTTTGCTTTTTCTGTCAGAGTCATTGATTTTTTTTAATTGCTCTAAACTCCGAATTTCCACCCCCCTCAGCTCCTCCTACTATTGATAAGCTGGAACAGCACCACACCCAGACCCAGGCAGGACAACTCTTCTAACACTCACGAGCTGCAGCGGCCTGAGTCCAAAGCCAAGATCAGAAGGAGCTTTTTTAAAACAAGTGTTTGGCATTCTAGCTTGTTTTTCTAATCTTAGTGTTTGGGAAAAATCCTATATTTCCAAATACTGACCTACCTGGCTTTTGACTTTAGAAACGGCCTGGTGATATTTTTCCTAGGATCTATATGGTGTACCTGTCTATTACAACTTTACAGAAAGAGTCAAGGGTCTCTGGAAGCTGGAACAAGAAAAGAATGGCACAAGAATATCAATTTCAGATCAAATGAGACTGGCTCAATATGACTGATATGGTTGAAAGGCCTACCAATTTCCATTCACCAATGAGTAGGTTTTGGGGACTTCTATCAATGAAATTGATCTAAAGCTAGATTAGGCATGAACCCTTCCCCCAAGGACAATCCATCCTAGCCTTGGAGACAATGCATGCGCACAAAGGATGAGACTGGAAAGCAGAGAGATGCATGTGGTAGGGAAGTTCGGAAGATGGACATGCTTCAGGATGTGCAGAGGGAGAGGGAGTTCCCCATAGGTAGGCCTAAACTGGGTACCATCTGCAAAGGGACAGGGGATCTGCTGTATTTGCAAGAGAGACTGAGAAGCTTCATGGGAAGTGCAAATGACTGCCCATTTGGACACCAACTGCTAGTCCCTTTGTAAAGACCCTCTCACAGCAGAACAGGATTACCCAGAGAACTAAGGATCAACTCCTGCAGGCCAGCTCCCCTTGGACCACTGCCAGCTTCCTGAGAAGGGGAGGACAAACCTAAACACACACACACACACACACAAACAGGTCAACTGAAAGCTCTGTTACTGCCCTAATGCAGGGTGTGACCTGGTATGGAGGCAAGGGAGAATGGTAATTCTCTACTCACTCATCCACCCAGAGCCTGAGGGAGTAGACTGAGAGACCACACAGGCACTTCATTCGTAAGGCCTCCTTGAAGGAGACAGCAGCTGTGGGGGTTCTGTTTCTGTGGCTCTAATTGTGTCTCTACTCCATCATACCACTTACAAACACTGAGAGATTCCCCATTGGTTCCCACCCCTCAAACCAGAAGGAGGGCCTGGCAGTACTGGAGTCCAGCAGTGAGCTGATGGGTGGAAAAGCCAGCCACTGTGGCTCCTGCCACTAGGAATGCCTTATACCCTGGGCTGGGTGGCTTGGAGAAACCCATCATCCTTCAGTCAGTAGGTTAACTTAGGCCTACATGAAGAAGACAACATTTGAACTGGGCCTTGAGATGGAGGGCGATTTGGACATTTGCTTTAAGGAGAGGCATGCATCCAAAGGTTTAACACAAAAGCATTGAGTGAGGAAAAAATATTCAAAAGGAGAAGAAAAGGTGCATTTTCAGGAATCAAAACCAGTGAGATCACAAGCACATACACTCATCCTCATTGCATCCTGCCATTTTCCACACTTTATACCAGTTCAGGGGCAGAGCCTTGACCTCTCTCCAAATTTTCTCCACATCTCAGCTTTCTAGGGTTCATTCATTATAAATTTCAAAACCATTAAAGTTTTTAAAACATCCTAAATGTCTTAAATGTAGCAGCACTCACACATCTGCTCCTGCTGAATACCTGTGACTACATCTGCCCTGTCCTTTGTTCTTATTTTAAATTCACCGCTACACACAGCCATGTTTTCTTCCTTCTTCTGTGAAGATAAGAGTTCTTCCATGTGTTAGTCTCCCTCCAACAGGATGGACAAAAGGGCAGAAACTGGCAGACCAAGAGTCTCTGGTCTCCCGCCCAGATGAGGCAGGAGTTAGAGGCTGCAAATGTCAGAAGGGAGTCCACATCAATGTCACGTCCTGCTATTCAAAGAATGGCCCAGGGCCCAGCAGCTTCAGCATCACCCGGGAGTTTGTTAAACACACAGAATCTCAGGTTCAGCCCCAAGTGACTGAGTCAGAACCTGCATCCAAACAACATTTGAGTGAAGGGATCTGAGAGTATAGCAATAAATAACAGACTTTCTCCCTATGTTCTCTCTTTCAATCCCCAGAACAACCCTATATTTTATCTCCTTTCTACAGCTAAAGAAACTGTAGCTCAGAGAGGTTAAATAGGCCCAATACCACACAACTACCTTGTGAAAAATCCTATATTTAAGTCCCAATCTGGTGGATTTCAAAATTATTGTCTTTTCTACAGCATACCTGAAGTCTAATTGAGAGGGAAGAAAAGGAAACTAGCAACAGGTCCCACTGGGTGATGTGGGAAGGCAGGCAAGTAGGCTGTTATGTACCATATTTTTCAGACTCTAAGACACACCAGACCATAAGACACACCTAGGTTTTAGAGGAAGAAAACAGGAAAAAATTTTTGAAGCAAAAAATGTGGTAAAATATTTACTAACATAAATAACATAATATTTCACCAATATAAGTGTAAACAGAACTCAACAGCAGCATTAACAACCATTATTACCGAGTTTAAGCTTTAACTATGGAAACTCCCCTAATCATCAGGGAACCCCAAGGACTCTTCGTCACTACTGTCCACATTTATGAAGCTCAGTTCTTCGGAACCACTGGAATCACTGTCGTCACTCTGTTCATAGAGGATGTCATCTTCAGAGCCATCTAAGGCATTGCTGATGCCTCATTTTTTGAAGGACTCCACAATGGTTTCATCCTTAACTGACCGCCATGAGGTTTGCACTCACTCACACACTTGGGTGATCGTGGGCCTCTTCGTTCGTCCAGTTGGTGTCAGATCATGATTTCCAGCAGCCATCCATTTGCTCCACTCTTCTCTCATGAGAACTTTAAATGGCTTGTTGATGGAAACGTCCAAAGGTTGCAACTGGCTGGTAAGTCCCCCAGGAATTACGGCTAGATGGGTTTTCTCTTCTTTAAATCTCTTTTTTGTGGCTTCAGTTGTATGTGCCCTAAACTGGTCAAGTACTAATAGAGCAGGTTTTTTCAGAAGCCCTCCAGGACATTTGGACCACATTATCCATATCTTCATGCCATTTTCGTCCATCCATCCTTTGTCATGAACATGAACAATAAGTCCTCTTGGGATTGCCTCTTTTGGCATGTTTTTTCTCTTGAAAATCAGCATTGGTGGCAGTTTGGTGCCATCTGCACAGCAGGACAACACAACCGTGTAATGGGTTTTATCACGCCCTGAGGTTTTCGCGGTTATGGTTTTGGCACCTTTCTCATCAATGGTCTCTTTTGATGGAACATCAAAGGTTTACAGGACTTCATCCATGATCCCAATCTACTTATTTCAAATCCATTTTTCTTCCTTGCATCCAGTACAAATTTGTGAAAAGACACAATCTTGGTTTCATATTCTATAGACATTTTTTATGCGATCCTACCGGTAGTTTTGGTGCGCATAGCAAGGCCACATCTCTTCATTAATCTCTGGCACCACAATGGTGACCCAGTGAGGTCTTCAATGCCTTTCTCTGCAGCAAGACATTTGGCTTCATAGATGATCACTTCTATAGATACGGAAAAGCCCTTGTTCCTGTGACGTGTGATCCACTCTTTCATGTCCACTTCTAACTGTGGCCATTTGCAGCATGCCCACGAAAACATCGTTTCGTTTTGTCTGTTTTTTGCAGTTGATCCTCCTTTCCTCCATTCCCGTATCATTTTTTTGGTTGGAGGTGGTCCAAAGCATCTCTCCGCTGCTCTGTTCCCATGTTCTTTGGCGTACTTCACTACCTCTAGTTTAAAAGGGAATTTATATGAAATCCTTTTCTGCTTTGACATGTTTCCACAATTACGGTAGATTCAGCAGGAGACTACGGTATGCTTTCGTATCTTTCTACAACAAAATATAGTAACGACAGAACTATCAGCACAGTGTCCTTTGTAGTTATGGGGGCCCTGCAGCTGAGAACATCAGTGGATGACGTACTGTTATGGGGGGACCTGCTGCTGACGCTGTTATGGGGGGAATCTGCTGCTGGAGGGCCACAGGTTGCACAACACTTGTATGAGGACAGCAGTGATGCACAACCTGTGTGACTCTGCAGTTGTTGCCAAAATACAGCTCCCATCATCCCAACCTGTCCAAGCATGATGGGAGTTCTAGTTTTGCAACAGCTGCATGAGCACATTGACAGTGACCCTGCAGTGGCATTTGTCTACGTTAATGTTAATGGGGACACCCAGTCACGTAATGGAGGCACGTTCAGGTGCTGCAGGCTTTCTTCTCCTAACGTGCCTGCACCGCCTGTGCCCTCCTCCCCAGCACTATAGTATGCCACAGTGGGGACTTCACTCCTGCCTCCCTTGCTTCACACCATCGGGACACCCCCTCCTCCCAGCCCAGGGCCTACAGCATTGCCCCACTCCTGCTGCTGCTGGCTTCCTGCAGCAGCAACCCTGCTCCTGCCTCCTGTGACCCCGCTCCACTGCCACCCCACCCCGCCCCGCCACAGTGAGCCAGGTAAGCTACGTTTGGACTATAAGACGCACCCCCATTTTCCTCCCAAATTTTGGGGGGGGAAAGTGTCTTATAGTCTGAAAAATATGGTAAACATCTGTTAGCAGGTAACCAAGCCCAGTGTCCGAACCAGGGACAGAGATCCATTTCTGAAGGCCACAGGCAGATTGGCGTGAACAAGCCCTCATTCCAGTTCTCAGGAATCTGTAGCACTGAGCAGGTCTCCCAGGGACAGGCCTGTCCCACCTTGAGAGGGGAGAAATGCACAAGCCCAGGATCTAGTACTAGTCCCCACTCGGCAGGCAGGCAGCACCCTGGAGCCTGGGAGCGGCACTCCAGATCATCAAACCAGAGTCCTTAAATCCTTCTTGCCTAAAACCAGGCCTGAGGCCAGAAGGAAGAGGCAAGAGATAGCAGCCTGAGGGGGCGATCCTGGAGGGAAGTGGTGGTCTGAAAAAATGCTGGCTGCAGTCACTGCCTTGCTGGTTAATGAGAGGTCTGCAAAGTCACAGGGAGCTCTTGGGTCTTTGCTTTTCTGAGGGGAATGACCCCAGCGTCTGCCCTCATGGGCCAGGAAAGGCTGGGAGCGTGGTGTAGACTCAAGGTGCTGTAGGAGGCTCCCCCTCCCCGCCCTCCCACACAGTCTCCATGGAGCCCAACAGCCTTCCCAACTTAGGGCAAATTCATAGTCTCAGTTTCAAAGTAAGCCCTCCATTCTTATCTGGTTTTTTGTTGAGAAAAGGTTACCGAAAAACTATTTCTTCATTTCTATGAGATATCCAGAAAGCAACAGAGGGCTGGTAGAAAGCCACATGATAGCCATTTGGAAAGCTCCTCAGAAGTGCTTTCCTATTTTTCTTTTTTACAGGCTCTGGAGGTCCACTGAGACCTCTGCAATCAAGCAAGGATCCCATTTCTTAACATTTTGCAAGTCTTCCTTACAAATGCCAGAAAATAAGCCTTGGACAGAGCCGTCACCATTCTGAGGCTGTTTTCTAAGCACAGATTGCAACAGCCCGACCTGTTCTTACTGCCCTCTATGTCCTGCCTGCTGTTACCAAATCCAGCTTCTTAAATCAGTGCTGTCACCCTGTCATTCCCTTGCTAAGGACTTCTGCTGCACGTGGGAGCAAGCCCAAACTTAGATTTACATTGGAGGCCCTCCATCACCACGCCCACTTCACCCATGAACACTTGTTCCCTCACCCAAGCAGAATTTAGCCAGACTGGGTTTCCTGGTGCCATGAGCTTCCCCCCAAATGTGCTCTCTTAGCCAAGCCAAATCTATACAGTAGTGAAACCAAGCCAAGGCCAAAGTCATATTGTAACAGACCCATGAACTGGATGGCCTCTGCTCAGCTGTGGACATTGCATGGAGGATGAGAGAAGTGGTATTCTGGTAAATGTTCAACAACTGGCTCTCCAGGGGAGAAAATGTGGGCATGTGTATACATATGTAAGGTTACCATAAACTTCACCTCTATGTAACACATACACATAGTTCCACATAGCCTATCGATTCTCCTAAATGCTCCCATTGATTTTTGACCAACTCTCATATCTGTAGCCAATCTATGGTTGCAATTAATGGACAAGTATGGCTCTGACCCGAATGTTGGCTGATATTTTTATTTGCACAAACAAGTAAGAGAAAAGCAAACTGACAAATACCTGTCAGAACTTCTCTCATTTGTCCATGATAAAAATATCTGCAGAATCAGATAATAGTTTTCAAGTACTGGAAGAATATTTACTCAATTTTGGGTGCTATCACAATGTAATGAACACATAAGTTGTATCTGTATTTTTAACATTGCCCTCATCACTTTCTTAAGTCTAGGCCAAAAGTCAGCAAACTTTCACTCTAAAGGGGCAAATAATAAATATTGTCAACTGTGTGAGCTCTCCAGTCTCTGTCACAACTACTCAACTCTGTCCTTGTAGTCTGAAAGCATCCTTGGACAATCCCTTAACAAATGAACACAGCTGTGCTCCAATAAAACTTTAACAAAAACAGGCAGGGGCCCAGAGTTGGTCCCCAAGCTGTGGTTTGCCAACCCCTGGCCTAGACAATCACCTAAACAGTGAATCAAGCCCTGATGTGTGGCATTTGTTTACAAATCACCCCCTGTGGCTGATTTCAAGCTTTTAACAGGAAGTCAAAGAATGAGAAGTGGGGAGGGGGACGTGAGAAGCACATTACTGCACAACATAGTGTTTCTACCTGCTTTCCTTTCCTGGGGCAGCCATCAAGAAATACCACAGAAGGGAGAGAGGAGGGTATTAAACGACAAACTCATTCTCTCACCATCCGGAGGCTGGAAGTCCCAGATCAAGGCATCAGCACAGTTGGTTCCTTCTGATGCTCTGAGGGCAAATCTGTCCAGGCCTCTCTCCTGCTTCTGGTGGCTTGCTGGCTGTCTTTGGTGTTCCTTGGCTAATGCAGCATTGCCCTGATCTGTACTTCTGTTCAGACGGTGTTCTCCCCATGTGCATGTTAGTGTCCAAATTTCTACTTTTTTTAAGACTCCAGGCATATTGGTTGAAGGACCCAACCTAATGACTTCATCTTAACCAATTACCTCTGCAACAATCCTATTCAGTCACATTCTGAGACTGGGGAATAGAGCTTCAATACATAAAGGGGGCATGGAACACGATTCACCCCATTAGCCCACCATTCATCTATAATATTTGTAAGTAAATCCCGGAGCATACATAATAGAAAAATATAGCAAATACCAGAAAAATGATAAGTTTTGAGGGTTAATTAGCTTTGTTTTAATTAATCTAATTAGTTTAATTGTAAATCCATATAAGACATATACAATTTCATGTATAGTAATAATAGATGTGCTTAACAACTGGCTCACAAAATTCCTGAAAATTTGTCAATCACCTCTCTCAAGCTCATACAAGCTAGCTTTAGCACACTACCAATTGAACGGGGCGCGTGCTAAAGACAAGACCCCTCAGAGAAGCTATGAGTCTTTCAAGGCGTAGAACAAGAGAAACCAGCCCAAGGGCTATTCCGTCTCCAACCTATTTCCTCCCCTCAAAGAGCCCTGTGAGACAGTGTCAATATCAGTCATTTTCTTCACCCCTCTGGCCTTCTCCAGTCACCTCAAATCTTCAGCTTTGCTTGGCGCAACTTGATTCCCCTGCTCCAGAGAAAAGAGGATGGGTTCTGCTGCATGAAGCAGAGCACATGAGACTTTGTATCAGGACCCATTCTTACTCACTGTACGCGGGTGCCCAGACTGTCTCAAGGCCAGGTAGAATTCTTATATCTACTTGTAGCTTCTCCAGCCAAGCACAGTCCACATACATCTTTCCCTTTGCTGAATTCCTATAGAACCTGTTTATGCATGGCATCCCATTATTCTCTAGTTGATTTCCGCATGGATCTCTTGCTTTTCCATTTAATTTATAATATATTTGGGAAGAGAAGCTGTGTTCTTGCTTGCTATCTCAGTCCCAGCACAGAACTAGACAGATAACAGAGGCTTGATAAATCTTGTCACTTATATAAAGAACAGCAAATAGTAATCAAAAAGCAATATTGTCTTAGGCTCAAGTTGGAAAGAACCAGGCCTTGGTTCAGGGGAAGACAGAAAAGATACTCACAGGTATCAATCATTTCTACTCACAAGCTTTAGCAAGTTTGAAAAGAAAAGAGCAGCTTAGATCAAGGAGGGATCTCAGTGAATGTGCCTTCTCATTGTCTCCTGACTTTTCCTCATGGGCGTATGCCCAAATGGAGGTAATGGCCAGCAGCCCGTGAGGGATAAGAAACCCCTTGTGTATTATTTCAGCTAATGCTATCTGTCATAACCAACACACTATAAATTCTCAAGGCTGAACAAACATAGGGTTATCTGATTTTTCTCACATAGAGCCCAAGTGTAGACACTAGTGGTAGGGAACAGGAGAGTCAGAGCTCAGCTCACACAGCCACTGGGGACCCAGCTGACAGAGGCTCTGCAACATCCCGCACAACTCCAGTATGTCCTACAAGGCTCCCATGCCCTGGCCTGGGAGGTGGTATCAGCTGGCATCGCTGGGGAGAGAAAGCAAATACAGGATCTCTCAGGGGGGTTTGGGGGCCAGATCTGAAAATAGCATCATCATTTCTGCCCAACACCATTGGCCAATACTTGGTTAGTTGATCTGATGGCCCCACCTAGGTCTATAAGGGCGGGGAGAGCAATAAGTCAACACTGAAGAATAGAAACACAAATTATTTAAGGATTAGTGCAGATTTGCCCCCCAAAATGGGCGTGGTCAGAGCCTCCCATAACCCCTAACAAGCATAGACCAGGATGGAGGTTTAATCCACCCTGTTATATAAGATTTGGCTTAAATGTTCAAAAGGAATGGTTAAATTCTACCAAAGTCAGAAATCAGTCATGGAAAGTGCTCTACTCCAGGAAGAGTCTCATTTAGCTGAAGGGTAGCATTTAATAAATAAGAATGCATTTGATATCTCAAATTTCTTTTTTCCCCAGAAGAGTCCATATTCTACTTCTATGAGGCTGGAACATCCTTCTGTTACTTTGTTCAACTGAGGCAAGGACCCTAAACAATTTCACATCATCATGTGATCTTCTGCCTTTCAACTGGTTCTCAACTGCACTGAGCCACAAACCAATAAACTCACTTAGCTTGGCAGCAGTATACAGGTTGTTGTAGGCTCAGTCCTTCATGAACATTCAGGAAACACATTCTGTAGACCCAGAGATGCCAAAAGCTATAGGTATTTTAATGTCATTCTCCAAGCTTCAGTGTCTCAAAGAGAGGACTTAATACCCAACTTTTATGTTCTAGAATAAGATGGAAATTTAACTCACCATTTGGAAATAGTCTGGAAATCTACTGGAAGGAGCCATCATTTGACCTCAAAACATTTACCACTGAGAGTTGCCAGGAATATCATGCTCTCAAATATTTCTTCTTTAGGAGCCATGAAACAAGAGAAAAAGGGCTAACAAGGGGTGGACAGATCAATGAAATAAGTTCCTCCAAAAATGCCAAACTAGAAGATAAAAGAGCAAAACTCAGATATTTGAAATGAGAGGAGATAATAAAATACTAAGCTTTAAGCAGCATTCACATGTGGAAAGAAGTGGAAGAGGAATCGAGTTCAGAAACCTGTTGTGTCGTGTCCCTTGAAGGGACACAAAATAAAAACACATATTCTCACATCCCTCCTCCAAGAGCGTATGATGTTAAGAATATTGGGCTTGACAAATCCAACCGTGCAATTTACAGTCTTAAATATATTTGAGATGATTTTACATTAGAAGGGGAGAAGGACAGCAATAGATGAAGATAGCTTTACAAGAAAAAGATACCAATTTTAAAGTTGCTGTATTTACCAACAAGAAATGGAATACCCACAATGGGTTCAAAGCATACATGTCATCCAGGTCCTTGGAAAAGGAGAGGCTCAACAGTAGTTAGTTGAATGGCACACAACAGCCTTACAGGGGACCACTGGGTGGCTGACAAATGGCCTCCCCTCTGAAATACTTTCCTCTTTTTTAACCCAGCAGAATGCCAGAAGTAAAACATATGCTTTTGGTGGCCCTGACCAATGTGGCTCAGTTGGTTAGGAGTCATCATGCAAAGCAAAAGGTCACCGGTTCAATTTCCACTGAGAACGCATGCCTGGGTTGCGGGTTTGGTCCCCAGTCAGGGTGTATACCAGACACAACCGAAAAGTGTCTACCACAGCTTTATACATATGAAGCTCTCAGATCAAAACCTAAAGGGGAAAAACCCAGGTCAAATGACTTAAAAGTTCAGCCTATGTTAAAAAAATAAAACCAAATAAAAATAAAATGTCACATTCCCAAGTACACATGTGGGACAATTTACGTTGTGAAAGCCGGGATGTAAGGGAAACTACAAATGTCATTAGCTGCACAGCGGCCAGCAGGCCCTGCTGTAAGGCAGCCACGTGGCCACACACCCAGGGATCCTCTAATGGCTCCTGATGGGACCACCAATGGCACATTGCATCCTTGATTTGACTAATTAGAAATAGTAATTTTCTTCAAAGACTAGAGAAGTTAAGAACAAGGTGTCTGTTCTTTGCCTCGTGACAGAGTAGTTTCTCCATTGGTGGAAGGAGATAAAAGTGTGACATGGTATAACCCAGCCTTCTGATATTTACAAACTTGTGTAGATTCCTCCCACATTGACTCTGCGCTTTGCCATGCGACTTGCCTTAACCAGTGAAAATTGACAAAGATGAGACAAGTAGAAGCTTATCCTTTAGGAAGAAATATTTTTTCTTGGAGGCCTGGGCCACCATGTGAAGAAGTCCACATATCCTACTGGTGAACCCAGGTGGAGAGAAAAATGTCTAACAGCACCCAAATCTCCCGGCCATACCAGTGGAGGCACCAGACATGTACGTGGAAAAGCCGTCTTGGATGTTCCAGCCCCAGAAGACACCCATAGAGCACAGCAACTGACCAGAGGAGCTCAGCTCAGACTGCGGAGGAGTAATTTGTTGTTGCCTTAAGCTACAACATTTGGGGTTGTGTGTCATGCAGCAAAAGGACCAGGAATAGCTTGGTATCAACACAATTCTAAACTAGTAGTTATGGCCTTGCGGATCGGGTAAATTTTAGTTTAACTCTTATAAACAACATTTAGTAAGTGTGTGTTTTAAGGTAATTTCTTTACTCTCTCTTCATCTTTTAGTGATAAAGTGGGGCCCTGTTGGTTGCTCCCCCACCCTAGCATCCATGCTTTTTCCTTCTGGGAAAGCTACCATAGCTCCAGAGGTTGACCAAGTGACCTAGGAAAGGCCAATTAATGTATTCTATCCCCTGACCACACACAGAGACACACATACACTCACAATGGGTCAAGGCAGGGCTTCTGACCTAACCCAGCTCACTCAGAATGAATCTCGAGTTCACTGAAGGTGTGAATAATATTTCTTGTTCTGGAAGCCAGCTTGAGAATGAAACCAATATATACAGCAGGAAAAACCCAACAAAAGGAAATCATGGAGAAAAGGACCATGAACCTGATCAAAATGCTTCTGAAGCAAAGCCCTACATTGAACTTTTTAAGTAATACAAGTCAACAAATTCCCTTTCATGTTTAAATTATTTCGAGTTGGGATTTGTTTCTTGCAATCCAAAAGCCTCTTAGGTAAAACAGTGAATACCTAATATTTGCACCCCCTTTTCTTCTGGAAATACTACGCCCTTTTTGAGGGGAAGTTGTTCCTCACCACAAAAAAAAAAAAAAAAAAACATAGTTCTAAATGAGGCTGCCAAAGGAAGTACACCCCACTATCCCTTCCCAAGTCATAAGGGAATTGGAAGGCCCAACCAAACCACCCAGAGCCTTCCCCTGATTTTAGGGACTGAGAAAAAGAGATGGCCCTTCTCTGGCAGTGAAGCTGAGATGCTGAGAGCGACCCAGCCCTATTTCCAGCTGCGTGAAGAAAGCTTCTTGGGAGGGAAAAATTCCAACCGGGAGACAAAAGGAGAGTCCTGGAATATTCCAGACCATGGTTCCAAGTGATCCTGAAGCCACTCCACCCTGACCTTCAACAAATTAACTTTGTGAACCAGTGGATTCTCGATGCTCCATCCCCTTATCTTTGGGTGAGGTTGGCTTCTTTCACTTCTTTGACCAGGACTCTGGGTTCTGCCTTTCTAAACTATAGCAGTCATTCAGCAGCTCCCACAGACAAGCCACAGAACCCTCTATGCCTCTGCGTGCTCAACTCAAAAATGAAGGGCTGGGTGGAACTTTCTACATAGTTCCTCTTGGCTCTGTCAGTGCCCAGAGCCCTCCCAGTCTGCTGCAGGCCTCTGTGGCCTCCAGTACGGATGATAACAGTATGCACCTGGACTACATATAACTTTTTACACACCTTTCTCTTCTTGTTAGCATGTCCCATTTTTTACACATAAAGATTGATTCATAAAGTTAACAGTGGCTCTCCAACATGTGCATAACAGTATACACAGCTTCCATTTATTGGGTGCCAACTTGGTACAGGTTAGGTGTTTCATATATTGTTTCCGCTCCTTATAACCCACATGTAGCAGGCTTCTCCAGGTGGCGACTACAAATGAAGGCAAATTTACAGTCAACCCCTCACATGTAGTACTCCAGGGCCTTGCTTGTGTTTCCAGTGGCCTTTTCCTCAAAATATTTTTGAGAATGCCCTGTTGTGAGTCCTGAGGTGATTTTCATAAAAATTTGGCCCCAGCTTCACCAGTGAAAAGTTCCCAAATCTCTCTCTTCTTGTGTTTTTCTATGAGTTCTCAAAGGCATGGGGATCCCAAACTGGAAACTATGCCCTGATGCTCATCAACAACGGAATGGGTGAAAACATCGTGTTGCATTTCCCCAATGGAGTACGAAGCTATGATGGGAGTGGATGAACGGCATCTGTCCACAACATAAATTTATGCACAAAATTAAGACACAAAAGAAAATACAAGAACGAGTCCATTTATATAAAGATCAAAATCAATATGATCCAATGATCCCCTTTGTAGATATATATCCAAAGGAAATGAAATCACTAATTCAAAGAGATATCTGCATATTCTGTGTTCATTACAGCACTATTCACAAAAGCCAAGACATGGAAATTACCGAAGTGTCCATCCACTAATGGATGGATGAAGAAAATGTGGTACATGTATACAGTGAAATATTATTCAGCCATAAAAAAAGGAAATCCTCCCAGCTGGCATAGCTCAGTGGATTGAGCACAGGCCTATGAACCAAAGTGTCACTGGTTCAATTCCCAGTCTAGGGCTCATGCCTGGGTCGCTGGCCAGGTCCCCTGTAGGGAGCACGTGAGAGCCAACCACACATTGATGTTTCTCCCCCTCTCTTTCTCCCTCCCTTCCTCTCTCTCTAAAAATAAATAAATAAATTTTGTTAAAAAAGAAGGAAATCCTGCCTTCTGGGACAATACGGATGGGCCTTGACAATATTATGCTAAGTGAAATGAGTCAGACAGAGAAACACAGATACTATATGATCTTACTTATATGTGAAATATAAAAAAGCCAAACTCATAGAACCACAGAGTAGAGCAGTGTTTGCCAGGGCCTAAAAGTTGGGAAAAATGGAGAGATGTTGGTCAAAGTATACAAACTTCCAGTTATAAGAGAAATTATTTCCAGGGATATAATGTACATTACGAGAACTATAGTTAACAATATGGTATTGTACACTTGAAAGCTGCTATGAGAGTAAATTTTAAATGTCCTGCCATAATAGCAAAAATAAAATGGTACTTATCTGATGGGAAGGATGTATTAATTAACCTTATTGAGGTAAACATTTCTCAGTATATACATGTATCCAAATTATCACATCACACAACTTAAATTCATACAATGTATCAACTATATCTCAATAAAGCTAGGGGGAGTCCATTAAAGTGGTTAATCATTAAAAATGATACACACATTAATATTTTATTTTATATTAAAACCTAAAAATATACAACATATGCCAGTATTTTGATGTTGAGTTAAGTATTTCATGTATTTTATTTAATGTTCATCCACTCTTTGATGTTCTAAGTTGTATTGTTTTGGGGTTTTTTTGGGGTGGGAAGGTTGTTTTGTTTTTGTTTTTCTTCAACCATAACCATAATGCATTATTTTTGGCTTCTTAAAAGCTGAACAAAGTTTAAGTATACTTGCAAAGCAATCTTAGTGTAGCATCCCTTGAAATTTTTATTCTTTTTTCCCAGTCTTTAAGCTTGTCTCACCTATACTTACTTTGACCACAATTTTTTAGCAACTGCCTTTATCTAATCTTTACCAAAGCATTCAGCTTAAATTTCATTAAAAACAATATCTCTCTCTTTTCTCATACATATTTCATCAGTTTACAAAAATTTAAATTCAATAAAGCAATTAGAATATAGGTAAGAAAAGAAGATTGAAATCAGGTAAAACTAGCCCAAGGCTTTAGAAGTCAAGATAGCGGTGACCTTGGGGAGGGGTGACAGGAAAGAAGCAAAAGTGGTTCTTCTGGAGGTGCCAGTTACGTTTTGGTTCTTGATGCTGGTCACTGGTTGGGATTAGTTTATAAAAGTTCATTGAACTCAATACTCAAGGCTTATGCATACATTTTCCTGTTCCTTTGACATGCTCCAATTCAGAGGTCTTAAAAGGAAGGACAGAGGATGAGCTGTCCTGGTGTCTGGGCTGCAGTTCTCACCTGCTGGCATCCTCACCACTGTCTATGGAGCTCTAATAAGAAGGCCACCACTGTATTTGGGCCACCTGGTCTACCCCAGACTACAGAGGTGCTGGTCACCTGTGGCTAGTCCCTCTGCTGCTGTTCTCCGGGATCTACCTCTCTCTCTGTCCGTTAGGATGAAGCCTCATCCTTTCCAAGTGTCTGGTTCTTCTGATACAGGGACAGAGTCTCTCATGTTATGGTGTCTAATTTTACCACCCAACTCTCTGAGAAAGCTTTCCTCAGGAGAGTTTATTATGTTTCCAGTACTAAAGAGCTCTGTTTTCCCCACCACTTCTCCTGCCCCAGGTTGTCAGCACTGTGGCAGAGAGTTAGTTCAATGAAAGCCATATGGTATAATGGTTAAGAGCATGGCTCCAGACTGCTCAGCTTTCAATCCCAACTCCACCACTTACTGGCTTCATAACCTTGTACCAGTTATTTCAATTCTCTGTGTCTCAGTTTCCTAATAAGAAAACTGTTCTCCTTCATAGGGATTAGGAAGATTAAAACAGTCTATATATGTTAATTGCTTAGAACAGAGTCTGGCATAGAGTAAAATGTCTTCAATCTATTTAGCAATAGTAATCATTTGCCCCTACCTGCAACCCAGCTCTAATTGCTTGCCTTGTTCTGCAGTTCATCAGCTATGTCTATTTATTTCTGAGCCCTGATTGTGAGCAGAGTTCATGTCTTTTCCCAAGAAACTCCTGGAGGCCATGCAATTCAGAGGATGGAACAAAACTTCATCTAAGTGGCCCCTAACATTCCATGCCAGCTAGAGAGGCTTCGTTTAGAAAAAGCACATAAACAATACCCTTGAGGGGGCCACCTAACTCTAAATGCTGGCATTGCCATATCTTAGGTCTGAGCCAGCCAGGATATCAGCGAACTTTCAAGAACCCTATGGAGTAGGTTATATGAGTTCTATTGTGCAAATGTGGAAACTGGAACTCAGAGAATTTGAGCAACTTGTCCAAGCTGATGTAGCAGGTGAAT
Source organism: Micronycteris hirsuta (assembly GCA_004026765.1). Classification (NCBI taxonomy): domain Eukaryota; kingdom Metazoa; phylum Chordata; class Mammalia; order Chiroptera; family Phyllostomidae; genus Micronycteris; species Micronycteris hirsuta. The sequence continues at coordinate 18,465 of PVJI01012411.1, read as the reverse complement.
AGCTGAGCTGCATTACAGCCTGGCTTTTTCTGACTCTAAAATCCAGATCCTTCCCATTAATCCATGCTGTCATCTCAGGCACTGTGGATGGCAAGTCAATAAAAGGCACTATTTACTTCACATGAATTATAATCTAGTGGGAGATGTAAGACACCGACATGTATAACAAGTCAATATCAGCATAGATCACAGATTATTAGTCCTAAAAAAGCAGGGACGCTCAGGAGAGCTATTTTCAGCTAACCTTCTGAGGTTGGATATTTTGTCCTTCAGAACAAAATCTCCTGAGAGCAATCCTTATGTCAAGCAGAGAAAGTGAGAGCAGTTATTGGGTCCAAATGGTCATAACAGGGGTTGTAAGGGATGCACAGGCCAAGGATCAAAAGTCAGGCCAAGATGGGATCAAATTTACTCTTTGCTAGGTATTAACATTATAAACTCTATTGCTGTTTTGGGGTCCCCACAACAACCTTCAGGTTTAATGATTCTCCAAAAGGATTCACAGAACTCAGAAAACCTGTTTTGCTCAGTTACCATTCATTTCAGCAAAAGGATCCAGATTAAAAGCAGCAAAGATAAAAGGCACATAGGGCAGGGCCCAGGAGAGAACAGGTGTGAGTCTCCAATTTCCGTCTCCCATTGAAATTGTACAGACCATAAGGAAATGAGACTTCTGGCCAAGATGGAGGCATAGCTATATATACTTTGCCTCTCCCACAACCAAAAGAAGGACAACAACAAATTTAAAAACAAAAACTAACCAGAACTGCCAGAAAATCGAACTGTATGGAAATCCGACAACCAAGGAGTTAAAGAAGAAACATTCATCCAGACTGATAGGAGTGGCAGGGACAGATAGCCAGGGTGGAGAGGATTCTTGGCAAGGAGACAGCTGTAGGATAGGGCAGGTGAGGCAGTGGCTGGCACCTGCTGGCAGACCAGGCAGTCCCACATTTGCATGCAGATAAACCAGGAGGAACAACTGGGGAACAAGACAGACTGCACAACCCAGGGTTCCAGCATGGGGAAAGTAAGCCTGATAGCCTCTGAACTGAAAAACCTGTACGGGTTGTGGTGGTGGGAGAAACTCCCAGCCTCACAGGAGAGTTCATTGGAGAGACCCACAGGATCCTAGTATGTACACAAACCTACCCATATGGGAATCATCACCAGAAGGGCCCAATTTGCTTGTGGGTAGTGGGAGAAGTGACTGAAATCTGGCTGAGAGCCTAGCAAGTGGCATTGTTCCCTCTCTGACCCCTTTCCCATATACAGTGCCACAATGCAGTGGCGTGGGTTGCCCCATCCTGGCGAATACTGAAGGCTCAGCCCCTTACAGCCTTGTGAATACGAAAAAAATATATATGGCCCAAATAAAAGAACAGATCAAAGCCCCAAAAATAAATGAAGAGATAGCCAACCTATCAGATGCATAGTTCAAAATACTGGTAATCAGGATGCTCACAGAAATGGTTGAGTATGGTTGCAAAGTGAAATAAAGAAAAATATACAGGGAACCAACAGTGAGGGGAAGGAAACCAGGATTCAAATCAATGATTTGTACCAGGAGGAAGAAATAACTTTCAACTGGAACAGAATGAAGAAACAAGAATTCAAAAAAAATGAGGAGAGGCTTAGGAACCTCTGGTACAACTTTAAATGTTCCAACATCTGAATCATAGGGGTGCCAGAAGGAGAAGATGAAGAGTGAGAAATTGAAAACTTATTTGAACAAATAATGAAGGAGAACTTCCCCAATCTAGCAAAGGAAATAGACTTCCAGGAAGTCCAGGAAGCTCAGAGAATCCCAAACAAGTTGGATCCAAGGAAGCACACACAAAGGCACATCATAATTACATTACCCAAGATTAAAGAGAAGGACAGAATCTTAAAATCAGCAAGAGAAAGGGAGACAGTTACCTACAAAGGAGTTCCCATTAGACTATCAACTGATTTCTCAAAAGAAACCTTGCAGGCAAGAAGGGGCTGGAAAGAAATATTCAAAGTCATGAAAGGCAAGGACCTACATCCAAGATGACTCTATTCAGCAAAGCTATCATTTGGAATGGAAGGGCAGATAAAGTGCTTCCCAGATAAGATAAAGTTAAAGGAGTTCATCATCACCAACCCCTTATTATATGAAATGTTAAAGGGACTTATTTAAGAAAAAGAAGATCAAAAATATGAACAGTACAATGACAACAAACTCACAACTATCAACAACTGAACCTAAAAATAACAAAAACAAACTAACCAAACAACTAGAACAGGAACAGAATCACAGAAATGGAGATCACATGGAGGGTTATCAGTGGGGAGGGGAGGAGAAAGAATGGCGGGGAAAGTACAGGGAATAAGAAGCATAAATGGTAGGTACAAAACAGGCTGGGGGAGGTTAAGAATAGTATGGGAAATGTAGAAGCCAAAAACTTATATGTACAACCCATGGACATGAACTAAGAGCAGGTCAGAATGCTGGTAGGAGGGGGGTTACAGGGCGGAGGTGGATAAAGGGGAGAAAAATGGGACAACTGTAATAGCATAATCAATAAAGTATATCAAAAAAGAAATTGTACAGACCATGCTTAATTATCCCAGCAACATTGTGTGACAACTTGTAGACTGTTATCTACCAAAGCATCACCCAAGCCTCAGTGTCCAGGGTTTTCACTGGTAGTCAGTAATGTAGGCATGGAATGCCTGCATGACTGGCCTTAGTCACTCAGTCTCGATTCCCTCCAGAATTCAAACGTATGGTGTGACTCAATGCCTCCATCATCAATCACATTATTAGCATAGACTACCTGGAATGGCCTAAGGCGCCAAATAAACAATACTTTTAACAGGCAGACTATTCAAAGGGCTTGGAGGTCATCTCTCAAGAGCCTGTGAAGGGCCAGTTTCCTTGGAATGCGCAGGGTCTGAATACCCCAAACCTGCTGACTCAACCCTTTGTTTCAAGTCCCATTTAATCTTCACAAATAATATAGGTACTATTATCCCCATTTGAGAGATCAGACAACTAAGGCTGAGACCGTTGAACCTAATGGCAAGGTTACACACTGATAAACAGAGGAGCTAGGATTCTATTCCAAGTCCATCTACTTCACAGTCCATGTTCATGCACTTTATTTACCCTGGGACTGCCCTATTCATGTGCCACTGGTCTCTAGAAGGACATGATAAAGCTAATGAAGGATTCCGTGCTCCTTCTTCCAGTGAAGGTAGAACTCTAAGCCAGGCTGAGTTAGATGGACCTGGACTGTACACCTGGTGCAAATCTCTGATTCTGTACTCAGCACGTGGCATTGCTTACCTGTCTCTCCCACCGGGAAGGCAGTGGCATGCCTCACTTTTCTCAGTATTCTCTATACCTGGCACATGTAGTATAAATATAACAGCTATTTTTCTAGTTACATTAAATGTCTTCCTGATAATCAGTTTGAAAAACCATCTTCACAGGTGAAAGACAGAATATTTAATTCATAGGACTGATGATTGCAATTAGAAAATTGCAAAATTTAGGGCCAAAATTCATTTATATACAAAAACAACATAGTTAATTTTGGATCACTGAAGAAAAAAAACAAAATAGGAAATTTTCAAAAAGTTAAAAACATGAAACTTCTGTACATGTTAAGCACATATCAAACATTTATGTAATCCATTAATATGAATCCAAATCATTTGGATAGTAAAGCTGGTTCAGAGGAGAATTTAAGGGACAGAGGTTTATATGGTCCATCAACAAAGGTATGCCAAAACAAGTTTATGAGTTCGAGACCAAAATAATCAATGACCTACAGGATACTAAAACTATAAGCACTGGGGTTATCTTCTCTACTAATCAGAAACCACTTGTACCTCTAATGAACAAAAGTCTGTAAGTTACCAGGTACCATCACAGCATCTGAGCCCTAATCAGGAGTAAATAGTAACGCATGCCAAAATACATTCTCTAGAGAATTAAATAACCCTTGGGTGGGCTTGTTACACAATGTCCTTGGATGATATCTTAAGTTTTAGATAATTTTTTAATAACAGATAAGATGTTTTAATATGTAAAACTAGCTTAGAGTCTTACATCAACAAAGCATAATTAAATTAATAATTTCTTTAGACTTTCTATCTGAGGACTAACGCAATTGGCAAGCAACTATTTTGTCGTTTCCCAAGCTTACCTGAGAGACTTAACATTACGAACAGAATTTTATTTTCTGTACTGCAAGTGTAATGTTAAAATGCAACATGTTAAAAGACTATTTTCAAAGCAAATAGAGATATGCCAGGGAAAAACAGGGATTATCAAAAGAATATCAGCTAAAGCTCTATCAAAAATAGAGCCCTCCAAAAATACTAATCCCCTAGTATTATAGTTAACTATTTGTTTAAACACATTTAATCCATCAAAGATACTGTTTTGATTGAGCCACTTGTCCTTATGAATAAACGGTAATGGGCTTGAATTTCCACAGCACATTTAGACTCTTCAAAGTCCATTAATTGGAATTTTTTGAAAACTCAGCAGAGGCTGTTCTGAAGTTTGTTTTTCACTATGCATAAAAAAATAGTTTGTTAAGAAGCTCGGTCGTAGCAATCAAGTTTAGAGAGAGGGCTTAGGAAACAGTATTTTAACTGGTTATTAACTTTTAAAATATTGCAAACTCTTCAGAAGCATCTACTTACATAAAATTAATGCAGTAATTAGAGATTATTCTTATCTCTTCATTAAGATTACTCCCTGAGGATCTCAATTCATTGCTTAGTGATAGTCACTCATCTGGCTTCATTTGAAACATCTAGAAAACACTTTAAAACTAGAAACACATAAGGAGGCTTCTGGTCAAGATGGAGATGTAGGCAGACATGTCTTACCTCTTCATACAGCCACATCAAAATTACAACTAAAATATAGAACAACCATCACTCAGGAACATCAGAAATCGAGTTAAATGGAAGTCTGACAATTACAAAAATGAGTTGGATGGAAGTCTGACAACTACTGAATTGAAGAAACCACATCCATCCACTGGTAGGAGGGGCATGGACGCTGAAAGGGCTGGCCCCACACCCACATGGATAAAAATTTGGGAGGGATATCTTGGCAGCAAGGAGTCCCAGACTTCCTAGGAACACCAGGACCCCCAGCCCAGGATTCCAGTGCCAGGAAGATAAGTCCCCACAACTTCTGGCTACAAAAAGCAGCAGGGATTGAGCTGGTGAAGGAGGTTGCTGGAGCCCTAAGCAGTTCCTCTTGGGGAACATACACACAGACTCACCTACTCAGACTCACTCCATCTGAGCTCCAGCAGCCGGGTGGCAGCTTGAAGGGCACCAGTGGTATACAGGGAGAGACTGAAGTGTCTGGCATCAGGGCAAGCAGAGGCCAATTTCCCTTTGTTGAGCCCTCCCCGCACAGAGCTGGTAGGCTGGTACCATATCTGAGACTCCATCAACCTGGCTAACACTGTGTGACCCACCTTAAAGATCCACATAGGCTCCACTCCACCCAACTTACGGCCCACCCAAGGTGCTTTTCCATAAGAATGGCAGGTCTTGGCTCCTAAATCCTATCAAACAAGCAACAGCTGACTTCAGTGAGCCTGAGCAGCAGCCAGAGTAGATTCACAGCTTTGCTTAACCTGGGAATCCCTAAGCCCAGTACAAGTAGCAGCCATCTCAGATTGCTTCACAGCTCAGGCAGGGTGCCCAGGCAAAACACAGGTGGGGGCTGAACTTGGCCTGCACAACCCAGGAAACCCCAGAGCCTTCGCACCCAGTGGACAGCTACAGCACCACCAACCTCCCTCTGCACAGCTGATCCTCCATGGAGAGCAGAGGTTAGTGGTTAGTGGCCAGTGGTCACAGCCAATCGTTGCAGCTGATGGCCTGGGTAAATCCCTCCCATTGGCCTGACAACAGCAACCAATTCTCAATTATAAGAGGGGTGTGCACTCAGCCCACTTAAAGGGTACACCACGAGTACCCAGCATGGGTGATACAAGAGGCTGTGCCACTGGACCCTACAGTACTACATTAGGCCACACTACCAAGACAGAAAGTCAAAGCAGCTCTACCTAATACATAGAAACAAACACAGGGAGGTTGCCAAAATGAGGAGACAAAGAAACATGGCCTAAATGAAAGAACAGACCAAACTCCAGAAAAAGAACTAAACAAAATGCACATAAGCAATCTATCAGATGCAGAGTTCAAAACACTGGTTATAACGATGCTCAAGAAACTTAGTGAGGACCTCAGCAGGATAAGAAAGACCCAGTCAGAAACAAAGGATACACTAATTGAAACAAAGAACAATTTACAGGGAAACAACAGTAGAGTGGATGAAGCTGAGAATAAAATAAATGACTTGGAACATAAAGAAGCAAAAAACAACCACACAGAACAAGAAGAAGAAAAAAGAACCCCAAAATATGAGGATAGTATAAACAGCCTCTGGCACAACTTCAAAAGGTCCAACATTTGCCTCAAAGGGTGCCAGAAGGAGAAGAGAAAGGATGAGAAATTGGAAATCTATCTGAAAAAAATAGTGAAATAAAACTTTCCTAATTTGGTGAAGGAAATAGACATGCAAGTCTAGGAAGCACAGAGTCCCAATTATGATGGATGCAAGGAGGCCCACTCCAAGACACATTATTATTAAAAGGCCAAAGATTAAAGATACAGAGAGACTCTTAAAAGCAAGAGAAAAGTAGTTACTCAAAGGTTGCCAGATGAGAGTGGGGAGGAGAATGGGGGCAGAGGTGAGGGGATTAAGAAGTACAAATAGGTAATTACAGAATAGCCATGGAAATGTAAAGTACAGTACAGGAAATAAAGTGCCAAAGAACTTATACACATGAGCCATAGATATGAACAATGGTGTGGGGGATTGCCTGAGGGAGTGGGGTTGCTGGGTGGAGGGGAACAAAAGTGGGGAAATCAGGACAACTGTAATAGCATAATCAATAACGTATAATTTAAAATTTTTTACAAAAAATAGAAACGTATAACCCATTCCACACCAAATAAAGTGTTTTTTTTTAAACTGTGGTATATCCATGCCATGGTGTATTACTCAGCAATAAACATTAATACATGCAACACCATGGATGAATCTCAAAATAATTATGCTATATGAAAAAAGACAAACGAAAATACATTCTGAAAAGGCAACTTTAGAAATAAAAATTAGAGAACTGATATCCAGGAAATGGTAGTGGAGAAAGAGGATTGATACCAAAAGACAAAAGAGAACTTTCTTAGGTGCTGAAAATGTTCTATATCTTGATTATATACTTGTACAACTGTATACATTTCTCTAAACTTATCCAGTTATTCTCTTTAAAAAGTTGAATTTTTCTGTATGCAAATTATACCACAATAAACCAGACTTATAGAAATATACAGGAGCCAGTCGGAAGGGACTCCCATCAGTGAAATCTGGGACAAATTGAACATCAAAATAAATAATCCTAATAAGGGATAATAACCTATTGAATAAAAAAGGGAATCTCTAGTCTATAATGAGATAATATAAACAAATAAATAGGAGGAAAGGGAAATTTGTACTTATTGGAAAAGGCTAATTCATAAATGTGAATAATAACATTAGAAAATAAGCACATAATTACCACTGTAATAATAATTTACACACTCAAGAAACATCAATGGACAAAACTTTGATCAGAAACCAAATCCTTGTGTAGTCTCATATTCTCTCCCCACAAAATACATGTTAACTTCAAAGGGAAAATAATAACTTTACAGTAGAGAAACCTGGTAATACTTTAACAAAGTGATAAAAATTTGTTACCTATAACGAGACAAATTGGCACCATACACCTCTGACATAAAACACTGAGAAGAGCACAACATGACGTTTGTGGTTTCCCTATGAAGTATGCAAAATCCAAATGGAAAGATGAGCCCTGACCAGTGTGGCTCAGTCAGCTGAGTGTCATCCCACAAAGTGAAAGCTTACAAGCTTGACCCCTGCTTAGGGCACATGCCTGGGTTGAGGGTTCGTTCCCCATTCAGGCACATACAAGAGGCAACTGATTGATGTTTCTCTCTTACATCCATGGTTCTCTCCCTCTCTTCCTCCCCCCTCTCCCTCTCTCTAAAATTAAATAAATAAAATCTTTTTAAAAAATAGAAGCATGAGAAAACATCAGGCAAATCAAAATTAAAAAACATTCTACGAAATAACCGGCCTGTACCATTCAAAAAATGTCAAAGCAATTTTAAAAAGTTTTAATGAGGAATTATTCCATATTAAAGGATCTATATAGACAAGAGAACTTAGTGCAATGAATGATTCTGGATTATATCCTGGACAACAAAGAACATTATGAGGACAATTGGCAAATTTCCAGTAAGACTAGTAATTACATAATAGTCTTGTATTAATGCTTACTTCCTGGGTTTGATGGCTTACTCTAGTTGCGTATGAAAACATAATTTTTAAAAGGAAATAAATTATGAAGCATTTAGTTGTAAAGGGGTACTATGTTTGCAACTACCTCTTAAAAAAGTATGTGTATGTAGTAGTGTGTTGGTGTTTAATAGCCAGTTCTCCAAAAATATGTGCGTATGTATGTATATGCAGTACACAGTTTAGAAAATAATTAAATGTGCAATCTCCTTTATTATAAATTCTATATAACTAATTGATTCTCACAGAATGCTTTTAGTGATTTTCGCCTAACCCTTGTACCTGTAGCCGTCCTGAAGTTGCTATTCCACGTAACAGCTGCAGACATAGCACACTGTAGTCTCTGTTATTAGCACGTCTCATCACTTTCTTAAGTCTAGACCAACAATAAAACAATAAATCAAGCCCTGATTTGTCTTCATGGGAGCTCACTGAATACTGAGTTGGGAAGAGATGCTCAGTAGCATTCTATAACATAGAATAGAATAGAGGGAAATCACCTCCAGAGCATAAATATTAGTGAAATGATTAAGAAGAGATGAATTTTAGGTATTAAATGTTGATGATGAGTTTGGAATTTGAAGGCGACATTAGTCACTGGCATCTGCCTCTTTACTTTTTTAAAGATATTGTTATTTTATTTTTAGAGAGAGGGGAAGGGAGAGAGAAAGAGAGGAAGAGAAACATCAATGTGAAAGAGAAACACTGATCTGTTGCCTCTTGTAGGCACCTTGTCCAGGGACCAAACATGAAACTCAGGCACGTGCCCTGACTGGGAATCAAACCAGCCACCTTTCGCTTTGTGGGATGACGCCCAACCCACCAAACCACAGCAGTCAGGACTGCCTCTTTACTTGTAATATAACTTAATGGTCAGCTAAAATAATTTCATGTTTAACAATGGCCAAATCAAACAACTGGCTCCCAAAGTCCCAGAAATGTGAGAGAATGATGAAGTACATGTGGTAAAACTTTAATAATCAGGGAATCTGAGTAGAGGTTGTATAAGAACTCTTCCTATTATTTCTACAACTTTTCTGTAAATCCAAAATTATTTCAAAATTTCAATGTTTAGAAAATAAATCAACTGAACCCCGATTCATGTATTTTTGTTTGTGTAGACATAACACAAATTAGGTCCATCTTTACAGCACTGCTAAAGAACTGATGGAAGGAAAGTGCGTTCAGGGAAAGGTGAGCAACGACATTGCAAGCCCCGTCCCTGAGTCCCTCAGCGGTTTCGTTAATGGCCTGTTATTTTACAGTGAAGTCAGTGACAACTTTTTCATGTTTGAGTTTTCCCATGATGCGAGCAAAGTATGATAAAACTGGTATAAACAGAGTACCCTGGGAACACGGTGGACATTTCTGACATTTGTCTCCCCTGCTCCTTCCCATATCCTTTACCTCTTCATTCCTGCCCTCTCTTTATGAAAGAAGCAAAATCAGAGGAAAGCATGCCTGATATATGACGGTGGGTTAGCACGCAGCTAGCAGGCCTCATCACCCCATAGGAACCCATGTTTCACCCATGAAATTGGAACGGCAGATCTGCTCCCTTCCCATTCTAACGTTTTTATGTCCTACTTTAGACCTACGGTCCAGACAGCTTGTGAGTGGAGACTTAAGAGCCTATACCACCTCTGAAAGTTGTCCCTACATCACTGGCACACCAAATGGCAGTCCTCCTTCACAGCTGGAATTGGCCACGCCTTGATATGAAGCAGCTGTTCCATGGCGCAACAATGCAGAGTCGTTTGGGACAGGAAGTCAAAGATACCACATCCTCTGAAACTGCAGTGAAAATTTATGAGGCCTATTATCGTGGCTTCACAGTTATTAAGAAGTGGCATTTGGGCTCTCCTGTTACGAAGGAGTTTGGAAAAGGCATTGGTCACTGCAGCTTCTGCCTCTTGGCTTTAATCCGGAGAGAATGGTGCTGCCCACCCCAGTGCTTGACCAGAAAACTTCTAAGGCAATCACTCTGAATGCCCCAAGAGGCTAGTAACTGCAAACATGTATTTAGTGCCAGATGCCGTTAGGGACTGGGGTGCACATAAAGAAGAAGTCACCAAGATTCAGTCAGAACACTGAAATTACTTAGAATCGGAGAATTCTTGAGCTACCTGGAAGTGGCTTTGGAGCTGATTCCATCCAGTCTGACAATCTGGTTGGAGACAAAATTACATACACTGGCAAAGATCCCTTTTGGTTCAAGGCTATAAATTAAAGGCGTCAGATGCAGGCGAGAGAGAATGACTTCAGGAGGCACAGGGGAAGGTGTGATTATTGAAATATTCAGGACTCTCTGCTCTACCCAAAGAAACTTCGGCCCCAAAACCTTAATTTCCAGAACAAGCCCTCCATCTGATGAAACAAGAATTAACAGGCCACCAAGATAAAAGGAGAAATGGGCTCAGGGTCTTAGGGCCAGGGAAGGAGAGGAACAGGTGGCAAGTTGAGAGAGAAGGTTTAATAACATGAGATTCCATGGGTTCGACAAGGAAGATCCTAATCTCACAGCTGAATTCTACACATATGGGTTTATAATCAGAGGCCCCAAAACAGTAATCAATCTTCAGCCTCCAGCTACACAAATTAGGTGCATGGTAGGAAGGAAGTAGGAAAGAAGTGTTTGCCTTTGTTTTGGGGTTTTGTATTTTTTTTTCCTTCTGGTCTACCTAAGTCTGTTTGTGCACTTAGCCCATCGCCCGTTGCCTGAGGAGTTGCTGGCACTGTCCACCTCCTCCAGCTTCCCTCCACTGCAGTCTCCTTCGCTTCACATCCAGAGCTCTGGACGTGAGGTTCAATAGGTGAATGGCAATCAACAACACTTACACTAGATCAGACATTAGGAGTAGAGCCTGTTTGGCAAGCCACCAAGCTTGGCTCTCTCGGAGGTTCTGGAAAGGGAGATAAAATGCTCCTTACGCAGTGAAATGTTTGCGGGCTTTGTATCGAATTCATGTTGCAAACAGTTCTGTGGAGCAGGCAGACACAAAGCAGAATCCCAAATCCTGCTCACTGCCAAGCCCTGCCTCCCACTGTGGAGTGAAGAATATGCAGCCCTGGTCTCGGGTGGTCTCCAGAAAAGGAGGGAGTCACCAGGATGTGTGGAGATGGAGGCCTGTTACCCCCACTGTGGTCACATTGGTGACATCTGACAGAGGTCCAGAGGTGTGACCTGAGACTGTTGCCGGCAAGCCTCCCCCCTCTACAGTAACCCATGCTGTGATCATTGACCAGTCCAAGCAGTCTGGGGACCTCCAATTTTCAGCAGGCAGTGACTTGTAAACAAGTCATCCTTGTTTCTGAAGTTTAGTTAACAGACTCCTGCTGGAGCACACTGAGGTTCTTGCAACCTCATAGTTCAAGGGTAAACCCCTCCCCAAATCAAGCCTGTAGGAAACTCTAAGGTTAGCAACGGGTCATTAAGAGACCAATATCAATTACAGCTCCAGGCTCCCTGAGACCTTGTGACAATCCACTCAAAGGCAGGGATGAGGTCAGCTTCTGGGGCCCCTTCACTGCTGCAGCTGCTTTTCCTCAAAGGCCAGCATGTCATCTTGCCTCTAAGTCGTCTGACCCTGGTTTCTCTGTCCACTGTCAAATCGGGTCCAGGTCTAGGCAAAACCCAAGCATCACTTTCCCTCTCAGTCACCAGGATCAGACTGATTCAGGTCACCTTGCTCAGATGAAGCTGCTGTCACCTTGTAAAATGCTAAGACTTCACCTGTTCTTGTTTTGCAAGAAGAGTTCATATTCCAGGAAGAGCAAGCTTTTGCCCAGCAAGCAGCTGAGGGGATCAGTGAGACAGGTACGTTTTGTTAAGGAGACTGAGGAAAGGGAATTTGGAAAAAAGAATGAGGTGGGGAGATAATGGGAAATCGGGAAACAAGATAGAAGAAAAGATCAAAGCAGAATTAGCACAAGTAGATGGCACAGCTAAGGACATACTGTTTACCACTTCCAATTTTTACTACAGTCAAACTTTAAAAATTGAATAGCCTTCCCAAAGTGGCTACATTTCTCTTCCCTTTGCTTGAAGTAGTATTTGGAAGAAAGTTATGTGTACTTGTGCTCTGCATGAAGCACTTTAGATAACATGTCTGTAAGGCTCAGACCTTGAACAACCTCAGGTCCACACTAAATCAGCCCTGACTTCCTCCTTCTGAAGATTCAGAATTGTAGCCACTTCCTAGGGCAAAGGTGACTCTCTGGGTGGCCTACACTCTCATCCTAATTAGTATCAGCCGGTCTTCAGGACAAGGAGAGTGGAATGGAGGGATGGAAGAAGAACCATCAGGAAAAGCAAAACTTCTGTTTTTGTTAAGGAAACAATTCCATTTACAATAGCACCAAAAATAAAATAAAATGCTTTAAAAAATATTGGCCCACAACGTGAAAGATTTGTAAACTTGAAAACTATACTTGTAAAATGTTTCTAAAAGCAATTAGATAAGACACAAATAAATGGAAAAGTATCTTGTGTCCATGAATTGTAAGACCTAACATTGTTAAGATACCAATACTACCCAAAGCCACCTATAGATGCAGTGTAATGTCTATCAAATCCTAATGACTTTTTTTTTTTTTTTGGCAAAAATAGAAAACTCTTTCCTAAAATTTATACAGAATCTCAAGGGACCTGAAATAGTCCAAAACAAACTTGAAAAAGATAAAAAAACAAAGTTGAAGTTCTCATAATTCTTAATTTTAGAACTTAATCACAAAGCTACAAAATCTAAATAATGAGGTACTGGCATAAAGACAGGCCTATAAACCAGTGGAATAAAATAGAGAGCCCAGAAATAAACCTTTATATGTATGGTTAAATGATTTTCAGTAAGGGTGCCAAGACCATCGAAAGGGGAAAAATACAACAATTGGTTTGGGGGAACTGGATATCAAGATGCAAAAGAACAAAGCTGGACCCTTGCCTTACACATACCTGTACAAAAATTACCTCAAAATGGATCAAACACTTAAATGTAAGGCCTAAAACTATAAAACTCTAAAAAGAAAACACAGGGGGAATTCTTCATGATATTGGATTTGGCAATGATTCCTTGAATAAAGATGCAGGCAACAAAAGAAAAAAAGAGACAAATTGGACATATTTTAGCATCAAGGGACCCTATCAACAGAGTAAAAAGGCAACCCCCTGAACGGGAGAAAATATTTGCAAATCATATCTCTGATAAGGGTCTAGCTTCGAGAATATGTAAAGAACACTTAGAGCTTAACAATAACAACAAACAAAACCTGATTCAAAAATGGACAAAGGACTTGAATACTTGCAAATCCCACAGATGATAAGGAACTAATATCCAAAACAAATATTTAAGAAACTCCTAAAACTCAACAACGACAACAAAAACAATTTAAAACGGGTAAAGGACTTGAATAGATGCTTCTCCAAAGATATACAAATGGTCAACACACGTATACAAAAAGGCTCAGTATCACTAGTCTTCAGGGAAACGCAAATGAAAATCACAATGACAAATGACCTCATACACATGGGGACAGTTCCTATAAAATAGAATTTAAAACAAAATCAAGAACAAAAACAACAACAAAAAAAAAGCAAATGTTGGCAAGATTGTGGAGAAATGGAAACCCTTGTGTACTTTGGTGGAAACTTAAAATGCACCCACTATAGAAATCAGCATGGTGGTTCCTCAGACATAATAATTACCATATAGTCCAGCAATTTCACTTTTGGGTTATATATCCAAAATAATTGAAGGCAAGGTCTGAAAAGATACCCATAGACCAACGTTCATAACAGCATCATTCATAACAGCTAAGAAGTGGCAAGCAATCCAAATGTTCATTAATAGATGAGAGTGGATATATAAAATATGGCCTATACATACAATGGAATACTTTATTCAGCCTTAAAAAAGGAGAAAATTCTGACAGATAGAGTCGTGTGAAGAGCCTGAGGACATTATTCTAAGTGAAAAAGACAGTCACAAAAAAACAAATACTGTATGATTCTACTTACATGAAGTACCTAAAGTAATAAAACATAGAAAAAGAAGGTAGAACGGTAGTTGTTAATGTCTAAGGTGGGGAGGGGTTAGGACTTGTTAAATGGTTATAGACAGAGTTTCAGTTTGGAAAGGTGGAAAGAGTTCTTGAGATAGATGATGACTGATGAAGGTCGCACAGCGTGAATGTAGTTAATGTTACTAAATTGTACGCTTAAAATCATTAGGATGATCAATGTCATGTTATGTGTATTTTACCACAATTATTTTTTTCAGTTTCTTAATTTAAAAAACATTTTTAACCGTTCACATTGTTACATTTTATTTAAGGCAATGAGTTTTGCTTCATCCTGAGATATTTACTACGTGCATGTCTCTCCTTCCAAATCCACAATGGCTTCCTCATAAATTTATTAACTTGGTTTTAGCCAAGTCTCAATTCTAGCTGATTCTCGACCCCTTATACAATTACAGTTGGCCCTTGAAAAACACAATTTCGAGCTGCACAAGCCCACTTGTATGCAGATTTTTTCAATAAATATGTGCAGTACTATTCATATATTTTCTCTTCATCATGATTTTCATAATAGCATTTCCTTTTCTCTAGCTTACTTTATTATTAAGAATATAATATATAATGCATATACAGTATATAACAAAATACATATACCATACCAAATATATATTAATGGACTGTTTATTTTATCAGTAAGGCTTCTGCTCAATAGTAGGCTTCTGGTAGTTAAGTTTGGGGAGAGTTAAAAGTTACACATAAATTTTTGACTGCATTGGGAGTTGGTACCTCTAACTCCTGAGTTGTTCAAGGACCAACTATAATCTCTCCTAATCTACTACTGGTCCTCATTCAGAGCATTCTTTAATCCACCCAAGGCATTGTTTCTTGGGTCTTTTTGCTAGTTGTCCCAAACCTGAAATACCCTCATTCTAATCCATTCAACCTCTTTCCACTGTCCTTCCCTTCCTGGCTCATGTGCACACATCCTGCATACAAACTACACCAACTATTGACAACCGACATGATCTCCTAGTTCCTTGAGGTCCTATTATGCTACTGACCATCACAATTTAGCATTTTTTTGTCTAACAGCAACTGAGCTCTTTTCACATGAAGAGCACTAAATTAGAGACTAGACTAGGGTCCATCAAATACTACTCTCCAATTGACTCATTCATAAGTCTTGCCTAGACTACTGGATGGTAAGTTTCTTAAAAATGAGATGATATATATATATATATATATATATAATATACTTCTGGTGAAGATGGTGTCATAGGTAAACACAGCTTGCCTCCTGCACAACCACATCAAAATTACAACTAAACTACAGAACAACAATCACTTAGAACCATCAGAAATAGAGTTGAATGGAAGTCTAACAACTATGGAATTAAATAAACCATATCCATCCAGACTGGTAAGAGAAGTCTAACAACTATGGAATTAAATAAACCATATCCATCCAGACTGGTAAGAGGGGTCCAGATGTGGAATGGGCTGGCCCTACATCCCATGTGGTGGATAAAAATTCAGGAGGGATATCTTGGGATTAAGGAATCCTGGTCCCACACCAGGGCTCCCAGCCCAGGGTTCCAGTGCCAGGAAGATAAGTCCCTGTAACTTCTAGCTGCAAAAACCAGTGGGGACTGAGTCAGTAGAAGAAATTTCTGGGGTTCCAAGCAGTTCTTCTTAAAGAAACCACACACAGACTTATTCTGACTTACTCCCTGTGAGCTCCAGCACCAGGGTATCAGCTTGAAAAACACCAGTGGCACATAGGGTGAAATTGAAGTGTCTGGCATAAAGGTGGGACCTTGAGGATAGGTTTCTTCCAGCAGAAAGGTAGACAGAGGCCAGCGTCCGTTTTCTGAACACTTCCCCCACAGATCCACATAGCCAATGAGCTGTGCCATATCTGAGACACCATCACCTGGCTAATACTATGTGCCCCACCCTGGAGGTTCCCTGAGGCTCTTTCCACCCAATTTACAGGCCCACTCAAACTGTTAACAGTGACTTTTCCATATGAATTGCTGGTCTTCACTCGTGCTTCACAACTTCTTAAATTCTCTCAAGCAACAGCCAGTCTCAGTCAGCCCCCAGACCTTATACTTATTGCTAAGTGGCCCAGGCCCTATACTAGCATCACCTAGCCTAGGTTCACAGCTTTGATTAGCCTATGAATTTCAAAGCCCAGCACATAGTAGCAGCCATCTCTTATTGCTTTATATCTCAGGCAGGGTGGCCCTGGGTAGAACACACGTGGGGGCTGAACTTGGCCTGCACCAGCTGGGACAGCCCTGAGCCTGTGCACACAGTGGACAGCTACAGACCACATTGGACAACCACCACACTGCTCCCACACAGCTGATCCTCCACCAAAGGTGGAGGTTGGTGGTCAGTGGTCACAGACAATCCTTGCAGCTGATGGTCTGGGTAAATCCCTCCCATTGGCCTGACAACAATAACCAAGGCTCAACTACAAGAGATGAGTATACTCAGCCCACATGAAGGGTGTACCTCAAGTACCCAGCATGGGTGATAGGGGAGGCTGTGCCAGTGGATCCTACAGGACATCTACTACATTAGGCCACACTACCAAGACAGGGAGTCAAAGCAGCTCTACTTAATATATAGAAACAAACACAGGGAGTTTGCCAAAATGAGGAGACAAAGAAACGTGGCCCAAATGAAAGAACAGATCAAAACTCCAGAAAAAGAACTAAACAAAATGGACATAAGCAATCTATCGGATACAGAGTTCAAAACACAAAACACTGATTATAAGGATGCTCAAGGAACTTAGTGAGGACTTCAACAGCATAAAAAAGATCCAGTCAGAAATGAAGGATAGGACTTCTGCCAAGATGGAGGAATACGTAGATAGGCGGTGCCTCCTCGCACAACCAAAAGTCGGAAAACAACAATTTAAAAACAAAAAACAACCAGAACTGAAAGTCCAACAACCAAAGAGTTAAAGACACATTCATCCAGACCGGTAAGCGGGTTGGAGCCGGGCGTGGCGAGAAGGCGGTTTGTGAAGCTGGGCACACAACGCTGAAACAGCCCAAGAGGACCTTGGCTGGCAGACCAGGACCCAACAGGTCCCAGGCTAGTGGAGTGGATGGTCCCGCATTAGCGCGTACATAAACTGAGAGGAAAAGTTGAGGAATGAAGCAGACCCCGCGCAACCCAGGGGCCCAGCGTGGGGAAATAAAACCTCAAACCACCAGTTGAAAACACCTGTGGGGGTTGAGGTGGCAGTGGGAGGAACTCCCAGCCCCACAGGAGAATTCATTGGAGAGAACCACAGGGACTTAAAACTACACAAGCCCACCCACCCAAGAATCAGCACAGAAGGTCCCAATTTGCTTGTGGATATTGGGGGAAGTTACTGAGAGCTGGCAGAGAGCGGAGCAGGGCCATTGTTCCCTCTCAGGCCCTGCCCCCATAGACAGCATCACAACACAACAACATGGGCTGCCCGGTCCTCGAGAACACCTAAGGCTCTGGCCCCTATACATAACAGGCATGCCAAGGAGAGGAAAAAAAATGGGCCAAATGAAAGAGGAGATCAAAACTCCAGAAAAAAATACAACTAAGTGATGAAGAGATAGCCAACCTATCAGATGCATAGTTCAAAACACTGGTAATCAGGATGCTCACAGGATTGGTTGAATTTGGTCGCAAATTAGATGAAAAAATGAAGAAAATGCTAAGAGAAATAAGGGGAAATGTACAGGGAACCAATAGTGATGGGAAGGAAACTGGGACTCAAATCAATGGTGTGGACCAGAAGGAAGAAAAAAATATTCAACCATAAAAGAATGAAGAAATGAGAATTCAAAAAAATGAGGAGAGGCTTAGGAACCTCCAGGACATCTTTAAATGTCCCAACATCCAAGTCATAGGGGCACCAGAAGGAGAAGAGGAAGATCAAGGGATTGAAAACTTATTTGAACAAATAATGAAGGAGAACTTCCCCAATCTGGCAAAGGAAATAGACTTCC